>JAYXIM010016282.1:0-224631 GCA_037575425.1 Anastrepha fraterculus
GTCTGTGAGGCTAATTAGGGGCTGTATTTCTCAGCACTAGCTAAACTTGGGTACTTGCAGGTAAAGGATCCTCTAGTGTTGCAGGGTAACTTTTCTGCTTTGCCAAATGTTCTTCACTTTTCAGAAGATGTGGTAGAGCATTTCCTTTACATCTTTTCAGCATTGCGTAGGATTTAAAATAAGTTTCGGGCTAGGTTTGCTGTGATCAATGGCGAATTTTCTTGAATTTTAAGATTCCATGGTGTGGTTTGAGTGGGATTTCTGTTCGCGCCACTTCTGAAACGCTTTTCCGTTTTAATCTGCTTCTTTTCGGGTTATATTAAACTTTGTGAACTATGATAAATATCTTTTTGAATAGCTAGGCGGCCATCATACCAATGGAGGCAGCTATTCTGAGATCAAAGACTGGTCATGTATGCCTGACAGCTCTAAATGATATTAGCACCGTCTTCAAGGTCAGTTTTATAAGGGTTCTCGGACATAGAGATATTAAAGGACATTGCAAGGCCAATAAGCTGGCCAGAAAGAGTATTTATCTGTCACTGCTTGAAAACAGAGCCAATATTGGAACTCCTATGGCAACTTGCAAGTTAAGAATAAAAAATAATGTTCTCCAGGTGGGCAATTGTTTTACAACCTGGCTAATTTGGCCGCAAATAGATAAGAAAAGATCAATAGAATTGCTCAGTAGGACAACTCTATAGATCGATAGATAGATTTAGTAAGAGGTTTGCACTTCGACTTCATGGTCTTTTGTGCCCTCTATCCATCACAGTACAGTTGGCTGTTGGGTAGGCACTCTTCTAGTTACGCATGAATACTGCGCAAGTTGTAGAGACGAGGAAGAGGAAGAAACAGTAGAACATTCCCTCTGTTGTTTTCCAACCTTAGAGAGCTTTCTGGTGTTGGAACAAAACCTATTCTATGCTTCATAAGCGCGTCCAAATGATTCCATGTTGAATAAATACGGAGGTTCCTGTGTTATACAGTGGTACCACAACGGACCTACATATACCGTCTGCTCAAATATGAACGAGACGTTATCAATAAAACGGTCCGCGGATGACATATGGGAAAAATAAATTTTTTGTTTTTTGGTAGGACTGTTATACGCTTACATGGCAAATTTCAGCGTGATATGTCACATAGTTTGTTTTCTGTGCTACTGTAAACAAGTCAAACCGTCCTACCAAAATACATAGCGTAACATCTCGTTCATATTTGAGCTAGAAGTGTATCAAGATGAGGATTCCACGGTCAAAATCCCGAAAACACATGCCCGAATGGACATTCACCCGAAACCCAATCACCCGAAAATAATTTACCCGAATAAATTTGCCCGAATACGAATACCCGAATCTTATTAATTTTGCCCGAAATAATGCCCGAAAAATGCCCGAAAAATGTAAACCAATAAATTATCGTGATATAAGAACCATGACTTAATAAATAATTAAAATTCAAAATTTTGTAAGACGAAGTTTTAATGTATATGGCATGGTGTGAAAGAAATTGAATTGTGTGAATTTAGCGATATTTGAATGTTGTATGCTAAATTAGTTCAAGTATTCCAAAATTTTGTTTTCTTCTTTATATCTTTGGTATTCTTCCGTTATTGTGCGTAATCGTTTCTGGAGTGATATCCAGGTTTGACGTGGTGTCGCTCTAACTTTGCGTCCAAGACTCAGCTCTGTGACGGCTCGTTTCAGTGTCTTGTTGTTCTTTCTGTATTTGCGTCAAAAATGCATATAAATCTGCGATGGTGTTGATTCACCATCAACTGAAAGGTTGTCTTGCAGCATTTTTAATGAATGATCTGAAGACCGAAATTTTGATTGGACTAATAGAATTTGAAACAAGATATCTTTGATCAACTTGAATTTGTTATCGAATAAATCAAAGGAATAGCACTCTTTTGTTCTTTTCTTGCATGTACTTCAAGTGTATACTAATTCTTAATTATTTTACATATTTTTTTCTTTTCGGGTGAAAGGATTCGGGCAAATGGGTTCGGGCGAAGACGTTCGGGCAAAAAATTCGGAAAACTGTCAATTCGGGCAAATATACATTCGCGGACCGTGTGGATTCGGGCGGGTGTTGTTCAGGCGTTTGGGCAGTAAACGTATAAGTGAGTCAGCTACTCTAGCTGACTGTCACAAGGATTTCAACTAATCTAGGCTTTGTTGGAAAATAGTCTCCAATATGAGTTGGAATCATTATAGTTTTTCTGGAAATCAGCAGTCAGATAGACGATATTATTGCTATCTCGAAACTTAACGATGCCTAGAAAATCAGTACGTGAAATTTCTATCTATTTACTTAGAAGCGTTGTAAACCGTCCTTGCGACCCTTGACTTCATGCAATTTAGATCAGCAAAAACAGAAGATTTTTTCAACGTAATTCTGTTCCGCAGCTTTTACGAAATGGTTGTTGCACAAACTGCGTCCCACCCAAGTAAGAGGAAACGAAAATTTATATTATCATTAAATAAAATATTATAAAAACAGTTATTTCACTATAAGTTGAGCAAATTAAATGGAAGAGGAGAAAACGTATTAATAAAACGTATTCAAGCAATAGCATACAATTCCCCCTCGCCTCTCGTAATATGCCTAGAATAATGATTATTATGAGGCATGACTTTTTGCGCAAACCACAGCCACTGGTCAACGATGCGAAATGATTTATCGGTTTTTAATGCACATGTTCAGTTATTCAACTCAATTGCTCATCGTGTAATTTTACATGTAATTCTCGCACACATATGAATATATTGCATATTAGCCATCAAACACGTTGTGCAGCATTAGCAGCTTTTTTGAAACAGTTTTCCTAGTATTTAGCGCGCAGTTTTATGACATTAGTGTTAGTTATTGCAATTCGTGACTTGTGTGGCGCCAATGTGTGGCACATATCTGTTAATTTGCAACAGTTAAGGAAACTAATTAATTATGATAAATTAGAAATAAATTAGAGCTAATGTGTGGATTTTCATACGAAATTATTGAATTTATTTTAACTGATTGTGGAAGTGCTGGGAAATTTCGAAATGCCACTAGTGCAGTAGGCGTATGGGAAATTTGTGGCAGTTTGGTTGTGCCTAAGATTTTAATTACTAGTATTTGTTTTTTTTATAAAAACGATTGCAAAATAATTATTAATAATTATTATTAATTATTTTACAGCCAGAAAATCAGTAGCTCCTGCGGGTAACCGATATGTATTCTTATTTTTTTTATTTAATTTGATTTATATTTTATTCTAATAATGTTTTCTTCTATTCACTTTGTTTCCTCGTAGATGCCTCGTTTCCAAACTGTTTGACGTTTGTCCACGTAGCACCGTGGAAGAGATGGAACAGCAGGAAGAAGTGCGCGTTGCTTGGGGCACTGGCATTGCTGGCCATGTGGCTGAGAGCGGTGAACCAGTGAATATACCGGATGCATATCAGGTGAGTGAGAAGGGGCAATGGGGAAATGTTCAAATATTATATTATAAGGAAGAATATTTTCCGAAGGAAGTAAAAATTAGAAAAAAAGGGAATTTTTTTTGGTCTGGGCAAACCAGCAATTACAGCACTCAGACAACAATATATCTGCTGTACTGCATTCAGGTTCGCTTTTTAATTTTCTTTAAATCTACTCCACCTCTGAAGAAATCTGAGTAGATTTTTACCAAGGAGCCAAGGTTGGTCGCTTCTTAGCACCTCAGTGCCAAAGACCTCAAGCCTCATTCTTCTATCCACATGCTTCGCTCATAGAAAGTGGCCCGTCATCCGCCCAATCAACAGCCTATAGTCCCTTCTGCTTAACGACAGGAGGATTTGTGACAGTCGGTCGGACTTGGAACGTAACATCAGTTTTGTCCCTGTGCCTGTCCTCTCTCAGCCTGCCAAGCTCGCTTGTGGTTGAAGTAAACTGTTTGCTAATCGTGGCTTTGATGACTCCAGAAGGAAGTGGCAGAATATGCTCCGTACCAAAGAAGGTGACCTCAGGGCCTAGCTAAAGAGTCACAGGTCCCGTTATCCGCGATACCCTCGTGAGAAATTTAATTTTCCTTTAGTATGAAACCGTAATTGCAGGAATTTGGGTTTTCAACTAACAGCTCTGACTAAATTTGGTTTAACTGAATATGACAAATTTTTGAATTCTATTATTATGAACACTTAAAGTAGCGTTTGTGTATATTTTATTAAGTCAAGTATCAATTAAAGTTCCAGGTTTGTAACAATTGACTCAAAAGTGTGTAAAATAACGTCAAATATCACCCCGCTCCTATAAAATATTACGTCAATCTGCGCTGACATCCGAGATTTAGTAATTCTTATTATTTTAGACATAGGTTAAGTCTTTGTGGTAGTTGGCTAGAGTAGCCTACTCACTTAGACATGTAGGTCCGTTGTGGTACGTTGTGTAAGACGGGAACCTCAGTATTTATTCATAAGGGATCTATTTAGATGCTCTTATGAAGCGTAGAATACACCAATACCGAATAGTTCGTTAAGAAAGTCAAACGAATGTTTTCTTAACAACATCTTTCTACTCCTAGGTAAGACTTCACAATTACAGAGGAAGTATTCTATTGTTTCTACCTCTTCTTCGTCTCTACAATTTGCGCAATATTCATGCGAAAATATTCCTATCCTAGAAAAGAGTGTCTACCTGATAGCCAATTACCGGTGACACCAGCCACGATCTTAGAGTTGTCCCAGTTTTCCGAATATGATACTATGATGAGTAGAGGGCACAAAAGACCTTGAGGTCGAGGTGCAGACCTCTTATTAAATCTATCTATCTATCTATAGAGTTGTTCTCTCTTGAGAGGTTGAGCGATTCTACTGATATTTTCTTATCTATTTGCGGTCAAATTAGTATTTTCTTCTCTCCACCACCTCTTGACCGCCTGGAGAATATTATTTTTTATCCTTAACTTGCAAGTTGACTCTGCATATTGACTCTGTTTTCAAGCAGTGACAGATGAGTCCCCTTTCTGGCTAACTCATCGGTCATGAGATTTCCTTCAACATATCCCTGGATCTCTTTGTCCCAGAACCCATATAAGGCTGACCTTAAAGACGGTGCCAATATCATTTAGAGTGGCCAGGCATTCTTGAGCAACCTTTAATCAAGAATATATTTTTGGTAGTTTTTGTTAAGGTATGTGTGTTAAGGAACATAGTTACCTCCTTTATGGCTTAGGTTTCTGACTGGCAGACACTTCAGTAGTCCGCAAGTCGAATAGGTAATTGTAATCCTAGTTATTGTGAAAAAACTCCATATATATTATATATATATATATATAATTGGCGCGTACACCATTTTTGGGTGTTTGGCCGAGCTCCTCCTCCTATTTGTGGTGTGCGTCTTGATGTTGTTCCACAAATAGAGGGACCTACAGTTTCACGCCGACTCCGAATGGCAATATTTTTATGAGGAGCTTTTTCATGGCAGAAATACACTCGGAAGTTTGCCATTACCTACTAAGATGCGACCGCTATTAGAAAAATGTTTTTCTTAATTTTGGTGTTTCACCGAGATTCGAACCTACGTTTTCTCTGTGAATTCCGAATGGTAGTCACGCACCAACCCATTCGGCTACGGCGGCCGAAAAAACTCCATAGTCTACTTTATTTTGTAACTTGAATCCGTCCGTGTAAACATTTTTTGCCTTCCTTTCTTTGGGCTTTGTGTGTGCCACTTTCTTCTTGACGGGATGTTAGTCTTGAAGAGCCTGTCGAAGGTGGGTTTAGGGTACTTTAGACATAATAATTGATTTATTTAATTATTTTATTACTTTAAACGAGCAATGCTGTTTTACTTTCGAAGTTCAGGAAGAGTTAATTTTTTTACAAGGATGCCATCTTTTTCAAATTTACAAATTAGTTAAAATCAAGTTAGATATCACCATACAGAGATCAAATGCAATTTATTTGCGTTGGGACCATTTCAGAAATCTGCTTGCATAGGGTTGCCACCTAAATCTGAGCATAAAATATAATAATATATATATAGGATAAAATATAATAATATAATACAATACATAAATATTAAAAATATTGAACTGTAAAATATTTCAATAAAAGAAATATGTGAAAGAGTTGAAGAGCTAAAATTATTTGATTTTTTTTTTCAATTTAATATAGCATTACAACATGGATATCCAGGGGTTTTATCAAGCCTGAAATTATTGTAAAATAGGGCTAAATTCATAATTTTTATAATCAAATAATTACTAAAATTTAATACCAGTAATATTTAGAATAGAGTTGCCACCTAATTTATATAGTTACGTACATAACGGAAGATATGGAAAAATGTTTAAAATGTATTCTCAAGACTGCATCCGTATTTTTAAATCAAAAGCTAGGAATAATTAAAAAGTTGAGCGCAATGTAACATTTAAAGTAGTAAGAGCAAATACTTTTATAACTAATCGCATGATAATTTCATATTAATCAAATCAAATCTTAAAATATGCCAATTGCGTAATAAGAAAATCTCATCTGATTGACAGTAAACTTTTAGCAGTGACTTTTCTTTTTTGCCATCTATAAAAACGAGCTCGTCATTTCCATTTTACTGGCGCTTTTGCCATTAATCATATTTCCAAGAGCATTATTTTTTTTATTTGCGAATCAAAGTAAAATTAAAACATCTCTAAGTTCCGGTCAAAAACCATTTTTCATTTTTACATTACTACATTTTTACATTTTTGTTTTTGCACTTAACTTTTAGCTTTGGCAAGTGTTCGGAAAACAGAAAATAAATAAAATTTCAGATACAATTTTTGTAAGATTTACGTGCACTATGGTTGCTTTTAGGTACATATAACTGTGTGAGCTTGCAAGGAAACTGCTCTCAACTGCTTTGGCTTTTCCATAGAGCTTAATATTTCACCAGCAGACATACAAGAAAGATTAATGATAGTTTTGCTTTATTTTTCGTGTGCTTGTATGCGGTATTTCGTACGTGCACCACTCTTTTTCCCCCGAACTTTATTGTTGTAGCTTGTGAAAGCACTAGAAAACTGTTACGAAAAATGGTTGTTAAAAATGTTGGCAAGTGCTTAGTGGTCTTAACGAGTTCATGTGTAAGTAAGTTTCGCAATTCATCTTCTTAAGAATAAATGGAAATTTTGTGGCTATTTAAATGGGAATAGAAAATAAAATGGGAACATAGTTCTGAATTAGTTTTCAATTTTTTTATGTATATGTTCTCGTTACCTGATAGTTTTTAGTTAAATAAAAGCAATTTTTGAATAGAAAGCAGTTTGCTTGTTTTGATTACTTCGTATTTTAAAAAATTCTCCAGCCTAGATCCCTTTTAGCTCCTCCACTACATCAACAGCACTGGATGGCTGTAGACGTTTTCCTCTCCCTAAATTTTTTCGCAGGTAGTGGTCCACATTATGGTATCAAAACGGCACGTAAGTGCTACTTGTAGTCTAACTGGGCTACTCTTGCCATCTAACCTACCTACCTACCTAGCATTTTAACAAATTATTATAGAAACATGCACTTTTTTTTGTTTATAATACACAGTTTTTGCCAAGTAGTTTCATAATAAAAACCAAAATTCACCATACAGAATGAAATTCCTGTTCCCGCTCTCTCTATACGCACAACAGCTAATAAACAATAGAAATCTGGCTGGCGCTGTTAAAGTAACAGTTTCTGTTATATCGCATGTAGCGGTAATTCCGATCTCACCTCTCGCGCTCTTATCGATGCTTGCTGATCATTCGTTGAATTCTATCTTTGCTCTCAGCCGATAGCTATTAAAGCTATTTGCTTCCTTATGTAAAGGTGGTAATCTGCGAAATTCGTACTTTTTGTTTGTTTATTCTCTGCTCTTTCCTTCTAAAAGTTATAATTTAAATGTAATATAACATAAATATTTACAAATATGATAAAAACACTAAAAACATTAACACAACACACACAACATCTAATTGCTCACCTTTACTGCATGTATGCTCATAGCTGTGTATGGCGCTCTTACTGCAAAGTAAACCAAAGATAAATAATGTGCTTTGAAATGCAAAAACAATGCTTTTATTTAAATATTTATGTTGTTGCCTTTACAGCAGTTGAGCGTAAACTGCGATTATGGTTCGGGAAAAAATGCTGTATAAATTATTGCGCCATGGTATTACTTTTTCATTAGTCTTTTTTATTTATAGAAAATCATTAAGTGGTGAAATAGTTTTTTTGGCCAATTAAATAGTTTTGTTAATTTTTGTTTTTATTAATGATTTACACAACTTCAGAAATAGAAACCACTAATTGGTGCTGTTGGCTGGCGTTTAAATACCCACACATTCTTCTATGTAATTAGCTGCCTAAAAACTATTTGCAACGGCAAGTTTTTGCTTGTTTATCTTTTACAGGAAAATATTTTCCGACTCAATAAGGCTATACGAATTACTTAAATTAAATATATAAACGCATGAAGTAAATATGCAAATAACACCAAAAAAGGGTAAATTATAAATATCTATATTTCAAGTTAAACTTTTTTCTGACTGAATAAGGCATCCTGCTGGCTATAACTACAAAATATGCAAATGTGTTGCGAAAGAAATATTATGTTGGCGAATATGCTTTGGGGAGAGAGAGGAAGTTAGATAGTAATTTACCCTAAGTAACAAACTTTCCATTTATTTCACATACGGCATCCACTATCTCAACTCATAAGGGTCAACTTTTTGGCTATTTGGTATTTAAGTAAAAAGAAGCATGAAACGAGTGACGCTGTTCTTAAAAAAAAAAACATCTATTGCTTGAAGTCTAGGTCAAATTTGTTTAACTTGCGTAAATTTGGTATACAGAAAGAGTTTACCTGTTATTCTATCGTCGGCCTCTAGAAACTAGAGGAAAATCCCCACTTTCTTTTTTCATTTTTGCTACATCCTTGTTCACTCCGCTCGGAAACATAGGGCCGCGACAAGATTCTTCCATCGTACACATTTCTGGGCTGTTGCGAACTCCGCCAAATAATCTTTGGTCGACCGCGACCTCTGCTTCCGTGCAGCTTGCAGTCCAGTGCCATTCTCGTTATGCTATCTGGTAGTTTTCCAAGTGTGTGACCTATCCATCGCCACTTTCTGCGTTTGAATTGCCATAGGATGGGCTTCTCATTCGTTGATCTTGCTTTGTTTAGCCTGCAGTTGGCCTCTTCATCTGCTCCGCCGTCTGTCGTGATAGGGCAGCCGAGGTAGCAGAAGCTCTCGACAAATTCCAACGGATACCCGCCAACCATTATAGGTCTTGCTTTATTGTAGTTGACTCTCATAGCTTTGGTCTTGGCGATGTTCACCTTCAGTGCTTGCCAGCCAACAGTGCTTGCCAGCGTGAGTAGTCTGTCCGCCTTCGCTTACATGTCAGTGAGTTTGTGAGAGAGGAGGTAGATGTCATTGGTGAAGTCCAGGTCCTCAAAATGTCTAATGATATTCCATACGATGTCTCTTTTGGGCAGGGTCAATTGGCTCATAACATCGTCTAGGACGATCGCGAAGAGAAGGTGGGCCGTTGATGTTGGCGTTGTGGAACACTGCCAGTTCAGAGTAAAGTGGGGAGCGCCACTCAACTGATTGTTCTACGATACGTTGCGTAAGAGTGTTGGCTTGATCCATCCAGCTTTGGTGAGGACGAAATTCAGCTTGCTCGTCTCTTAAAGAGCGTTCGATAAAGTTTTATTGCTTCTTGTATTTGAACTCATTTTCTGATGTATATCATCAGCTTACCTTAGATCTTAGTTGTGTGCTTGTAAATTTTTATTTAATTGTTTTTCTGATTTCATTCAAAATCAGAACCTGTGTGAAGTGTTGTTCTTGTAGCAGCATATATATTCGTCATACATGTACAGGCAATGCTGCTGGATTGACAGTCCTGGATTGAACGTATATAAACTCGGGTCGTTCCGGTAACGTATAACTGGCTGTCGTGTAAACGCCTTAGTTTTAATCATTCTGTTCTATATATTTCTTATGTTACTCGCTTTGCACTTCTTTGCCTTCTACTTATACATTTGTGTTTTTTTTTTCGCTTTTTAGTCTGCTTAAAATCATGACTTAAGAGCAGAGGTTAGCCTGGAGTTTTCCACATCCTTTGCTATATTCAATAATGTTAATGTCTTGGTAGCAGGCTTTTACTCACATTTTCTCGGTTTTTAATGAGATCCTATCCTTTTCTATCTAAAAGAATTACATTTGCTAGTCCAGGGCGTTTATTTTTTTGGTTTATACTGGCTGTTAGTTAGAAAAATTTACCCAAATTTTTGATTTCCTTGTAAAACTACGACTCTTTACATTAACACAAATCGATTTTCCAAAGTAGGTGAACTTTTCCTGCAAGCCTATTCCCGAGTGCATTTCTGATATAAAAAATGTTAAATTCTCATTCCTGGTATTTTACCAACATAAGCACTCAATTCATAAACTTTATTAAATTAAAAATAAATAAAAGTATCGGCATTACACACTTAATCTTTCTGCAAACAACCGCAGAAGCAGTTAGTCACACATGTAAAAGTATACGAGTACTTCGCTGTTAAACCACTGTTCCTAACAGTACGCATTTTGCCACTATTTCAACAAATCTATTTTGTCTTATCACTGATACAATAATACCTACCGCAGGTGCGAAAAACACAACAAAAAAAAAAGTATGTTAAAGATAAAAGTATTCCCGTACAAATAAAACTCTGTGAGTAATAATAAAAACAATAACAAAATTTAGCATTGATAAGATCCATTTCTATCACTTATCACTTAATAAGCTCTTATGAGTAAATACACAACACCCAATGAGTCCCTGGCGACTCATTACTACTTAAACTACATTTTCCCATTAATACTGCAAACGTAAATATGTATTTAAATGCATATGTGGATAGCTGTGCTATTGTTGTAGGTGATTCCAAGTCGTTTGTTGAATCAGTGCATCAGTACAGTTGATAGTCCACTGCTCGCTCAATACTCAATATAAAAACGATGATGATGTTGATTATGGTGAGCGAGTCATTATTATTGTTGGTATACTCGTATATGTAAGTGTGTGTACCGATATGTGAATTTTCACTTTGCCGTGCATGACTAAATGCACTTTTCTCTGAATTTTTCTGCGATTTTGTGATGTGCTGCGCCTGGCTATTGCTTACTTAAACAAGCGCGGAGTATTTAGGCGCAATTAAGTGGTTACCAAGAAAGGAAATGAATTCGCAATGAAAAAGATTGAAGCGATTGATTGACTGATATTAATACTTACTTATGTATATGCATAAGTACTGCTGCTTGCGAGAGTAATTTTCGATATTTTTGACTTTGTTGGGGATATGAAAAGCTACTGAAATTTTTAACAATTCTTGTTTAGTTAGGCTACTATCAGGCTATCAGCATTTTGAGTTGAATAGTTGTTAGTAATCGCTACATACATATGTTGCTATGCTTACTAAGTTATATAACAAAATACCCTAATTTATTACAAAATATATCATAATATAAACTTTAAGAAAAAAAAATTCAATGCTCAAGAGAAATATGAAGAGATGACTGGAATCACAATGAGTATACGTACGGGATGCTTTGTGCAGAGTTCGATATTTAGTATGATATTGTAACAGTGTAACAGTGTAGAACGAACACACCAGATGTGTATGTGTGAGAGTCTAAATTCTGATTGGCTTTTGATTAATGTTTTTTTAGTGTCTGTTGGTTAACAGAAAATTTTATTATGTCCATTAATCAGCTTAGATTGTAAAAGTATTTAGTTCATATATTTATTTAGTTAAAATGAAATATGAAATAATCAATTTACAAAATGAGGGCAACTAGCAGCGGAAGCTATCGTTCTACATAACAGAAAAACTTGCTTATGTATACATTTTAGCGCTTAAAATGCTTTTCAGGGGGCATTATATGTATGAGATTATGGATTTATGTTCACCGAAGTTTGCTGGTCAATTTGTCGTATTATAGATAGCCTGCAATGCTCAAATAGCGAACGAAACTATAATTTCTTTGTCACTGAAGCGATGTTTCCGTGATAATCGGTTGAAAGTTAAAGGAATAACTCGGCTGCTGTCACTCCAATAACATATTTTTAAATTTGACTTTTGAGTCTGTTATGCTGATGTATAATTTTTTGAATAAGTGAAAATTTAACGTTTCTAACTCTGAATAAGTATTGTAGAAAGTTGTATTTTTGATGTTTGGAAAATTCTAAACTGTATTTAAGCTGTTTCGGATTTCCCGATTTGGGTCAAATATGCACCTTTTTCATATAATTGTTTGCCATTTTAAAGGTAGCTTAATAATACCTCTGGCGGCCGCGGTAGCCGAATAGGTTGGTGCGTGATTACCATTCGGAACTCACTAAGAGATCGTTGGTTCGAATCTCGGTGAAAGCAAAATTAATAAAAACATTTTTCTAATAGCGGTCGCCCCTCGGCAAGCAATGGCAAACCTCCGAGTGTATTTCTGCCATGAAAAAGCTCCTCATAAAAATATCTACCGTTCGGAGTCGGCTTTAAACTGTAGGCCCCTCCATTTGTGGAACAACATCAAGACGCACACCACAAATAGGAGGAGGAGTTCGGCCAAACACCTAACAGAAGTGTACGCGCCAATTATTTATTTTATTTATTTTTTAGTAATGCCTCTGACTCTAGCGGCAGGCTAATCACCTAACCTGTCGGAAATCAAAGAGATTAACGTAACCAACTCAAAACCAGTCTTGTCAAGGCCCTATGCTCCGGAGAGGAATGAATAAGGGGGGAAAAAGTAATAGTGCCTCTTCATAGCAGTATTGGTGCTTATTGGCGAAAAACTCCAGTAATCGATTTTCCCAATCTTCTCTTGATACCAATTTTTTATCACTCAGGAAGTTTTGCAATGAGAGAAAAAGGTGGTAATTGCTTGATGCCAGGTCCGGACTATATGGTGAATGCATTAAAACTTCCCAACCAAGCTTAGGGAGTTTTTGGTGAATCACTACAGATGTGTGTGGGCTTGCGTTGTTCTGATGAACACACATCTCTTCTGTTGGCTGTTTATGGTCAATTGCTAGATTCAAACGGCCCACTTGTTGACAGTAGCGATTTGAATTTAATGTTGGCCATACGGAAGCTACTCAAAATCAAAGATTCCTTTCAAGTTTCACCATTACATAGTAGCACCTTCTTGACCGTAAGATCATCAATATTGTCGTATGTGACCCATTTCTCATCCTCAGTCACCATCTGTGTATGAAATGGGTCGATTTAATTCCATTTGGCCATAAATTGAAAAACGTCAGCTGGATTATTATAAGGAAGATTTTTCATATCAACAACATATTGAGGAGTTTGCCTGCCGAGAAGCGACCGCTATTAGAAGATACTTTTTCTATCATTTGGGGTTTCGTGCCCTGGATTTCGAACGCAGGTGCTTCAGAATGGTAGACCTTCACCAATCATTCGGTCATGGCGGCGTCTTAAAAAACCTTAAAATATAGGGTGTCTCAACAGGCTTTGCACAATAGATTGCGTTGGGTTGCAGTGCGCAGTTGTCTAATAATAATAACGGCGGCTGAAAAACATAGGAAAATTACTACATTTTAGTTTTGAGTCCTTTTTTCTACTAAAATCATTTGGAATAAGAAATAAATTATTTTTTCGCCAAAATATCTCTCTTTCCATTGACACCGATTTCATATTCTTTTTCTCGTTTTAAAGTTGTTGTTGGAAGTACATTAAACATAAGTACGCATAAATGCATCACGGTACGAGTACTTTGCGTTAGAAGCTCACGTCGCATTAGCCTTGGATAAAACGGTTTACGCGCATATAGCCATTGAAAGGACATAGTCATATTTTTTTTATCTTTTCGTCGAATAGTTAAACAGCTGTAATGATTTTTTTTTTTTTAATTTCTTAAATCTTGTGAAGCTTGAAGAAAAAGCTTTAACATAAAAAGCAAAAATTAGAAAAAAAAATTCTATTAAAAAAAACAATTTTAAGAAAAATGCTAGCAAAAACAAAACTGTAAGAAAAACCTGTAACAAAGACAAAAAAAAAAGAAAATTGAGAAAAAATCTGTAACAAAACAAAAAACAAACAAACAACTTTAAAAAAAAACTCTAGCAAAACAAAGACAGAAAGCCCGGTCTTTATGCACATTTTAATAAATTTTTAAAATTTCCTAAATTTTTTCAAAATTATTGGTTCATTAAGTAGGAACGTATTTTTAGAAATGCCCCAAGATATTTGTAGACACAAATTTATATGCTATACACATATAAACATATCTCTTACGCTCGTTTTTTTCTCTCCTAAAAACTATTTGAAATTTACGCTTCTTTTCCTTCCATTCCATCATTGCAGGATGAACGTTTCAATGGCGAAATCGACAGTCTAACTGGCTATCGCACAAAGGCGCTTCTTTGTATGCCTATTAAGGATTCATCCGGCGATGTTATCGGCGTGGCACAGGTCATCAATAAATTAAATGGCGAATGTTTCACAGAGGCCGATGAGAAGGTAAGCATCAGCGCACAGATAAACATTAAAATTTAAAGTAAGCAGCAAACGAAAGTGGAAATAAAATGAGGCGCCACTAAATTTTAGCTATTAATATATGTGTGTATGCAGCTTCAATTTATTGTGCCTAATTTGGAATTTATACGAACTTTGATTTTCTCAGAGGACACTAAATGTTTTTATGGCCCCCACTTGCTGTGCACAATCTTATTGCTATTCGTTTTTTATGTATTACTAAATGGCACACACACACACACGCAATCAAGCATATGGACTTTTACCTACTTTCAACTACGCTCATTCAGGGTTTTAATGGTGGGAAAATGTAATAATATTTTCACATTCCAGGGCATTAGCCAGTCGAAATTCCTTTCATTGGCTTCGCAATTTGTTGTACAACTAGATTTGTTGGCATGGAGATTTTGTTGAATTAAATTTTTATCGTCTTGTTTTTCTTTTGATTTGGTATTATTGGCATTAAATAATTTTAAATGACAACTTTCGTTCAACAACTTTAACGCACTTAAATTTGAATTCTGTAGCTTAAAGTTTCTATTGTCTACCTAAAATGTGTTTATACTCGTACTTGTGTGTAAGGGTGTGTACTCAGCAGAGTGTAACTCTTTTGTGCCGTCTTTGTCTATGTCGTCTAATAAATATATATAGTTCGAATAGTTTAAAAAAAAATAAAAAAATATTTATTTATGTGGTGAAAAATATAGAAAATGTTCAACCCATACACTTTTCTTTACAATCTTCAGACTTTATGCTATAAGCAAAAATTATTCTTCCCACTTCAGGGGAAACAAATTACTCACCTTAGAAACCTTACTAACTCTTTCCCCTACTTTCTCATTACTTGCACTATTCTAGGTATTCGCTGCCTATCTGCAATTCTGCGGCATTGGTTTGCGTAACGCTCAGCTTTATGAGAAATCTCAACTGGAAATTAAACGCAATCAAGTGCTGCTCGATTTGGCGCGTATGATCTTCGAGGAGCAGAGTACAATTGAGCACATGGTATTCCGTATACTCACACACATGCAGAGCCTCATACAGTGTCAGCGTGTGCAGATTTTGTTGTTGCATGAGGCATCGAAGGGCAGCTTCTCGCGTGTGTTCGACTTTGAAGCGAATGATCTCAGCCATGAGGAGAATACGTCACGGACGAGTCCGCATGAGTCGCGTTTCCCCATAAATGTTGGCATCACCGGCTATGTGGCTACCACCGGTGAGGTGAGTAAGCTCAATAATTAAAATGATTATTTGTTGGCGCGTTTTTAGTTGAGAGAACGAAATCACATACATATAGTACATGTTTTCAGAACATATATTAGTACATAATTTTATTGATGTAATATTATCCGAATATTTATTATTTTATAATGTTTTGGTATTTAATTGAATATTTGCTCGGGGTGCTGAAATGCACTTTTCAAGTGGGTGAATGCCACATTTTTTAAGTGGGTGAATTTAAAATGAAATTTATTAGAATAAATATTAGGCAAACGGCGGCCACCGTAGCCGAATGGGTTGGTGCGTGATTACCATTCGGAATTCACAGAGAGAACGTTGGTTCGAATCTCGGTGAAAGCAAAATTAATAAAAACATTTTTCTAATAGCGGTCGCGCCTCGGCAGGCAATGGCAAATCACCGAGTGTATTTCTGCCATGAAAAAGCTCCTCATAAAAATATCTGCCGTTCGGAGTCGGCTTAAAACTGTAGGTCCCTCCATTTGTGGAACAACATCAGCTCGGCCAAACACCCGAAGAGGGTGTACGCGCCAATCTATATATATAAGCCAAACTTTTAATTTTTAAATTGTGAATTGTTGCGAATTCGGTTATATTGACAAAAAAAGCTACTTTTTCAAATGAAAAAAATTTGAGTTTAAGTTAAAAAAAAAAAATTACAAAAATGAAACTTTTACATTTTAAACAAAAAAATAGTATGTAAAAAAATTATATTTCATAAAGGAAAAAATTAAAATTTTTACAAATTAGTTGAAATCAAATTTTTACAAATTAATTAATACCAAAATTGCAAAATACAAAAAAAAATAGTTCTTCCAAAAACAAAACACAAAAAACCAAATTACGCGCAATTTACACATACACATTTACTTTGAATTTTAAACAAAAAATAATATGTAATAAAATTATTTTTCATAAAGGAAAAAATTGAATTTTTTACAAATTAATTAAAACCAAATTAAAAACTACAAAAACGAGCTCTTCCAAAAAAAAATTAAATAAAAATACGCGCAATTTACATATACACATTTGCTATAAATTTTGAACATTTTAGAAAACTTTAACATTAAAAAACATTTAAATTAAAAATTAACAGTAGTATGTACACATTTTTAGCGAGCGGTTGGTCTTCAAAGAATACTGTGGACGTTGACATCTAGCCGAATTTTTTTATTTACATATAATTTTGTATATATGACTAATTTTTTTTTGCTTTCGTATAAATAAATAATTTTGTTTCCATCATTACCACTTCCCGCAGACTGTGAACATACCAAATGCTTACGAAGATGATCGCTTCGACGCCAGCGTCGATGCTGAGGGCAACTTCAAGCACAAGTCCATATTATGTATGGCAATCAAAAATTCACTTGGTCAAATTATTGGCGTCATACAGTTGATAAACAAATTTGATGATCTGGTGAGTACTACAATGAAAAAATCAAATTTTAAACATAACATTTTTTTCCATTACTTAATTTTAAATAAATTTTTTTCGCTCAGAACTTCACCAAAAACGATGAGAATTTCGTCGAGGCCTTTGCCATTTTCTGCGGTATGGGCATACACAATACACACATGTACGAGAAGGCGATTGTGGCCATGGCCAAGCAGAGTGTGACATTGGAGGTGCTGAGCTATCATGCATCGGCGACCATTGATGAGGCGCACCGGTTGCGGGTGAGTCAAAATTAATTACTAAAATTGAATATTCAAAAACAAAAAAAAAAGATTAAATAACGAGTGAAGTGTTGAAGTGAATGCACATATACATATACATCCATACTTGCATACATCCATACATGCATTTTATGCTTTATCATACATTTATCCCCACACACATTTTATGCACTTACTCCATTCACTGCTTCGCCATTGGTTTGGCAGCTCAGTTGCAGCATCTTCGTTAGTCAACTGCCAATGCAATTAATTTTGTCTTTGACAATCCTAAGCTGCTGTGGTATAATTTATTGTCGTCTACCATATGTGAACTGCCAATGCCATGTGTGCATTTATGTATGTATGTATGTGCAGATGTATGCACAACTGTTTGCAGTTGCAGGAGCGCACTTGCATTTCATACCACATAAATAAATCCTTTTTATACTATTCATTCGTGTGTGTCACTCAATGCCTAAGAAGATGCAATTTGAATGTCATATCGCTGCACAAGACAGCTCCAATTTGACCTCAATAACCATATTTGGTTTTAGTACAAATTCATATTTGCTTTGCATACACATATACATACGTGTGTGTGTGTGCACAAATGCCATTTATGAATATGTTTGCAAATATTTTGAATTTTCTTGACATTTATAATCGTGCATTTCTCATGTTGCGGTTTGTTGACATTTGCATGTGGTTTTTTAAGGAAATGTATGAAAATTGGTAAATAAATCAAGACAGTGATTTATTAACTATCAGGTAGAATTGTAAAAAGTCTTACATACGCATATGTACACCTGTGTTCATATTCAAAGCAGCGCGCCATATTGCAAAGTTTTGACAATTTTTTTTAATATTTTAAAAAAAATTTTTTCATTTTATTTTTATTTTTTCATAAAAATATTATCGATACTGCAACGAAAACCACTTAACTCAAAGTTTCAAAATTTCAAAAAAAAAATGTTCATCAAAATTTTTAATATTAAACTTTTTAGGAAATTGAAAAAAATTAAAAAAATGTTCATCAAAATTTTAAACTATTTACTTTCAAACTTTTTAGAGACTTGAAAAAAAATTCATCAAAATTTTAAACTCTTTAGTTTCAAACTTTTTAAAAGATTTAAAAAAATTTAAAAAATTCTCATCGAAATTTTAAACTCTTTAGTTTCAAACTTTTTAGAAACTTGAAAAAAATTAAAAAAAAAATTCATCAAAATTTTAAACTCTTTAGCATCAAACATTTTATAAAATTGAAAAAAATTCAAACAATTTTCAACAAAATTTTAAGTTCTTTAGTTTCAAACTTTTTAAGAAATTATAAAAAATTCAAAAAATTTTCATTACAATTTTAAACTCTTTAGTTTCAAACTTTTTAGAAAATTGAGAAAATACAAACAAATTTCATCAAAATGTTAAACTTTCTAGTTTCAAACTTTTTAGAAAATTAAGAAAATTCATAAAATTTCATCAAAATTGTAAACTCTTTAGTTTCAAACTTTTTAGAAAATTGGAAAAAATGCTAACAATTTTCATCAACATTTTAAACTCCCTAGTTCCAAACTTTTTATAAAATTAAAAAAAAAAAAAATGTTCATCAGAATTGTAAACTCTTTAATTTAAGTCTTAAAAAAAATTCTGGGTGTGCAGGTTTGTAGGCCATTCAATTTTGTGAAAGAGGAAGGAATTTTATGGAAGTTGGAAGGAAATTTGATGCCAAATTACTCTAGAGGCCATTCAAAGGGGCTTGACGGATATTATCTTCCCCAATTCCCCGAGTAAATTCGTTCTCTCTAACTAGAGGATATTTTCAGATTAGCCAATGAATTTGGAAAACTCTCACTGGTCAAACTACCTATTTGCCTCTATTCCAGCTTATTTTTTCCTTCGGTTACTTTTTTTCTTTCCTCCCTTTCACTATTCAGAGTTTGAAATGCAATGAGAAGTTTGCTTCGCGATGCTTCTTGGCTCGACTTTTCAAATTTCAAAAATTCATATTTCAAAGTCGCTGCCAATTCGCGTGGATTTTTGATAATTTTTTTTAGTTCACTAAAGCTCGACATTTTCTTATATGGAGAAAATGCATAAGACCACGAGCGAAGAATAAAAAAAATTTCAATAATTACTCCACTTTTAAGCCAATTCAAACTTACACCAACTTATAGTATACTCAGACTCAATAAGCTACAAAACTGGATACCCAGAAATGTACTAAAAATTGTAACTAAAAATTTTGAAATTTTGATGAAAAATAAAAAAATAAATAATTAGTCCAAACTTTGCAATATGTTGCGCTGCTATTGTTGAGAACAAAAGTATATGTATTGATAAAGAAAAATTAATAAAAGAAAAGGGTCGCTCGAAAGCTGAACAACTGAGTGAAAGAGGGTAAAAGCCCTCCTAAGCGCGTTTACCAGAATTTCGCAAGCAAACATTTCTCAAAGCAAAGCGAAGTCCTTTTCGTCTACGTAAAAAATAATGTCGATTGGATACTTCAAATAAAGCCGGGTTCTCACCTCTTTTGTCCTCAACTTTTTCACTGCATTTTCATATAAGATCAGTTGCTTTTATTAGCGGTAGCATTTCGCCTTCAGTTGAGGACAGAAGATATTTCCTCAATTTCGAGGCAATCCCTTGCTCAAAAGAGAAAGTAACGAAAACAGAAAAGCAATTAACTATGAGAATAACGTACCCAGATAATAATAACTGTTATTACATATTTTCATTAGCCCAATTACTATCCAAAAGCGAAAGCACACACGCAATAAAATGAAGGCAAGCGGAGAGAAGCAGAACTCAAATGAAAAAATTCTATGTACTAAAGTGGACTACGCTTAAGAGATTAACTTCCGTGTCGGCTTATCTTTTATCGACAAAGCCTTTTACACTTAAAATTAGGCCGTACAAAAATGGGCGCAACTCTCTAATAAAAGCCTAAAGTAAAAGCAACAGAATACGCCCATCAAGACTGACGGTTCTATGTTACCGGAACGACCCGTATTTATGTTCGGCCAAGACTGTCACTCCAGCAGCATTGCCCAAACCTTTATGAGGAATGTTTATGCTGTTACAATAACAAAAATAGCAACAACAACAACATAATAGGTTAGGAGAGCTTAAAAAGCAAACGAATTAAATTGAGCGTTAAACAAAGCTTGTCATTTGGGAAAGTTATATCAAAATACAAAGTAATATAAAGTCATATGTCCTGTTGGAAAATTCACTAGTTATGTATGAACTTACATGGTTGGAGTTATGAATAATTCATACTCCATCTCTTTTACTTACTCGTATAAGTAACTGCTGATGCTTAATGGGCTATCTTCTAGGAGGTGTCAAGTGTATGCTGCTGCATTGCTTTTATGATATTTTGAGACCAGTGCTTTTCCCATACGACAGCTGTGATCTAATCTTGTTTTATCAGCAGAACTTTAGAAACCGTGAAACGGTTGTGCGAATAGTTAATTATACAAGTTTTTTCAGCGAGATCTATGTTTTTCATAGGGTAAAATTTATTATCATGGCAGTTTTGACATTTGATTTTCTATCATATTCACAGTTGTAGCTTTGGCAGTTGTCACAATGAATTCAATTTCGCCGAAAAATCGCATTAAAATACTATAAGTAAAATTCACTACGAAAAGGGTGGATCTATAAAAGTTACTTTGCATTCAATTCGTGAATTTTCGGTCATTATAAGCGTTCCTCCGATACTGCTATTGAGAATTTAGTTAATAATATACGCTGTCATTGACACTACGACTTACGTGCCTACGATTTGAGACCCCTGCTCCTTCCTATAATTTTCGGCTTAAGTCTAATTAATTTGGAGGGTCTAGAAAAAAGTACATTTCTTTCACTTTCTTTTATTTTCAGTGTTGTTAATGACATTATCGACTGTCGACTTCTACTTGAGCGGGTAAACTTTAATGTTCCACAAAAAAGTCTTCGCAATATTTACTCTTTTATGAGTAAGACATTTTTGACTAAATTTGCGAGTAATCCAACTATTGCTCGTGCATTTCGAGTGTATAATTCGTTATCCAATTCCAGCTTGCATGGTTTCGATTTATCTAATTTTATAAAAAACTAGGGGACCCTCTGCCTGCTTCGCTAGGCATATCAAAATTAGAAATGAATAATGAATACTCGATTTAAATTCACTCTATGTGTATTTATTCTTTTTTTTACAATATAAAATTAATGTTAATTTTAAACTTAAACTAACACAAAGCCTTTTCGTAAACTACATTTTTTGTTTTGCCCTGAGTTGTGGTATAAATAAACAGAACTGATGGCTTCGATACGCGTGAACATGATACATATAATTGTCCGTGGAAGAAGCATGGATATTCTAAGTCAATTCCGCATAATTCCAGCGATTGTCCTTGTGCTTTGTTTATTGTCATTGCAAATGCAAGACGTATTGGAAATTGCAATCTTTTGAAGTCAAAAGCTAAATCTGGTGGAATCAGCGGAATACGCGGAATCAATACGTCTTCACCTTTGAATTTTCCTTTTAAAATTGTTGCTTCAATAAGATTATTCATGACCTTTTTGACTGCTAATCTTGTTCCGTTACACAATCGTGGCTGATTTCAATTTCTAAGTAAAATAATTGGTGCACCAACTTTCAATTGTAAGCGATGAGCCGGCAGTTCAGGTAAATCCAAGGAATTTAAAAATTATGTTGGATAATTTACAGCGTCATCTTGATTTATAACTGTATCAATTGATTTAAATGTGACAATCTCACCAGGCACATCATTTAAAATATTCGCATTCAATTGACCAACATCCTTATTTTTCGCAGCCAGTATTGCTCTTTCAGCTAACCAATTGTGATTTTGATAATTTTGCGCAATATTTGGAAAAACACTTGAAACTAATTCTTGTTTTGTGTTTGCGAAATTACAAAAATTACCTGCAAAGTGATTAAGCCAGTAGCAGCATCCATAGGAATTTGTCCATTTCCTATCTTCAGAATTTGTCTTCGTCAGCCGATGCATAATTTTGCAAATAAACTCGCAAATTTGTTTTCAAAGTCAAAGTTTTTACGTGCCTCCATAAATGGGATGTCTTTAAACATGCTTTTAATTCATCTGCTGGTGTTGAACGGGGAATTACTGGCAAAGTTTGACGAAAATCACCAGACAATAATATTTAAGCGCCACCAGATATTTCTTGATTAATACGTAAATCTTTCAAATTTCTATCCAATGCTTCCACTGATTTTTTATGTGCCATTGTACAGTCATCCCACACAATTAATTTGCTCGTCGGCCTTCGCGTTTTCTTTTCTTGGTTTTAGACTTTCACCACAAAAAAATTACGCAAACCCATGAACAAAGTTATACTAATAGAAACCTGATCTTAATACTCGAGCTACCATCAAATTAGCACGTTTTATTTTTTAAAAGAACATTTTTGGCGACTGTCGATCCATATTGATGGATTTCAAAAAATGTATGGATTCAACCGCTGAATAATTTCGTATATTTTAAATCCATCTAAACTATTACATTTGCGCATTTATATATATGTATTTAACATTTAATTTAAGTAAACGTTTCAATATTTGTCCAAAAACTTTGAACTTCGAAAAATACAGGCTTATGGTTATTAATGGAATCAAATATATTTAACGAATTTTTATTTTATCTAAATCATAAAACGTTCAAATGAAGCTCAAAATATTTTTCCAGTTTAAAAAAAAGCAATGTGCTTTGATGCCGTGTCACGCATGCATAAAAAGGAAAGAAAAGAGAGGAAAACTCTTGCGTTACGAATAATACAGTCGCATACGTCACTCGACATCAAAACAATGTTATTCATATCTGTGTATATTCTATTCATTTGCGTGTATTCTCATTCCGTATACGTAATGTCCGTATAAGGGAAACACGCAAATATTGTATTTTTCACACTTACACAACGCACGCATACTTTTACCGATTTCTTTAAAACTTCACATAAACCATCTATGGACCATTACCAATGATCTGTGAAAGTTTGATTGAAATCGGTGAATGCGTTTAGGCGTGAATCGGCGACTAACGAACACAAAAAAACGTCTCCATTTTTATATATAAGATTAGGTTTCGTTTTTTTTTGAGTAGACTGTATCGGTACGCCAATACGTGTTCAACCAAGTAATTCAAGTGGGAATATTAGATGTGATCTGGATGCATGACGGGGTAATTTTTTCTTGAAAATTCGACATGTGTTGACAACTGAATTTTGATCTATTATTAATGATATGAATATTACTGACATGCGGTTGTAACAACACGGTGTCGCAGGTCACACAACCACCGAAAAAATAAATTTATTATAAGTTAAAATTTAGTTGTTAAATGTCCATCTCGATCATGCGATTTATCACAATTGGATACTTTTTTTGAGGGTTTGCTAAACTTAGAGTCTCTACGGAGGGAATCGAATCGAATTTAAGGATACAGTCTCAAAATTCAATTTCCTGACGTGATTAGTGAGATATACCCGCCATTTTGTTATTGAAATTTTATTATTAAAGCAAATTTTTTTTTTTTTTAATTTTTTTTTTTGTGACAATCGTCATCTTTTGTTGTGTGTATCTATGCGATATCATTTCTTATTTATATTTCCAAAACCTTACTCTTTCTAAGGGCTAGTATTAACTTCATAGCCGTAAAATTTCGCCAGCAACGTGCATTCGACTTGCCGGTAAAAGTTTGCTAGCATTTTGATTTTTAATTGAGAATAAACGTACAATTTATGAGCATCGCCCCAGAAGCAATTGACAAATTTATGTGTCAGAAAAGGTTTTGCATTAAGGTTTTAGTAATAAACCTTTTCTTTGAGTTTAGTTGCCACTGTTTTCCTTCAGTACAAATAGGTGTATAATCAACATTCGTCAATCTACTGTTAAGTACGTAGGTGTACAAAATATATCTTATTTTCTGAAATATGTTTCACACTTTCTGAAATTTGGTTTACTATTCTGATGCTTATTCCAAGTTTTTTTGAAGTACCTGCGAGTATTGTGATGTGAACATGTTGTATTTAATACTTTCTGCAGTGGAATTGAAAATTATTGCCGTATAGTTATTTATTGCCTCCTGAGGTAAAGAAGGTCTGATACGCTCCACAGCAGCTAGTGCCGAACAAAATATATGGCATTAGAAAAATTATACAAATACTTTAGAAATAAAAGTTTAAGATATTATTTCCCACTGCATTTCGACTCAAACCATTAGTGGTCAACTCATAAGACTGTTACTGAATTTACGAGAATGACGAGCTTTTACCTTTACTCTTCCACTTTGGCACTATTAAATTCTTATAAAACATGCTTATACGTACTATATGAGTAGCAAAGTGGTTGTCAATTGAGAAAATTACATTATTTCTAAATCGAAATTCTCGCACTGGTTCCGTTTTTTCCTACAGGGAGGCATTTTTATGCGTCAAGCTCTGCTCATCTTTATAAGCAGCTCATCTGCTACAAATAACGTGAATGTTATCCAGAGCTGCCTTCTCTGCAACAGTTACTCGGTATACGCCCCTCCCTAAATATCATTTTATTGCTGTCACATTTACTCTTGACGGCATATTTCAACTGTGTTTATATTTGTATCTTCTAATACATTTGCTTCGTTGGTATTTTGTGGTTTGCGCCTGACAAGTTCACCTTAAATGCCGGCAGTTCAAACAAGCCCCACACGCACACACAAATCCATTTTGATATATACCTAAATAAGGACATAAAATCATTAAAGTAATGCAAAAACCAAAATGACCCATTTTCATATTATCCTTATTACATTTTATGTGCCGAAGTGCTTGTTGCGCAGTAAGCAAAAACCAAATAGCAAAAAAGGCATACAAATATGTATGTATAAGTATAACTGTAGTTGTGTGTTTGTTTTATCAAAATGCGTAGGTAATTATAATTCCCTTTAAGTGTCTACAAGGAGAAGATAGTAAGCGCAAGGTGCCTGGAATGGGCGGCATATACTGGTATAATAGAGGGTCTTCCAAATAGAGTTTCTTTTTTCAACAGTGTGATGATGGCCGTACATTATTATACATATACATGTACACATGTACATATGTATATTTGTTTATTTAGTATTTGTGATTTTGTGAATTTGTTTTTCTTGTTTTCATTCTCTTCCTTGTTTACTCCTCTCGGAAGCATAGGGCCTCGATAAGACTTTTCCATCGTACACGGTTCTGTGCTGCTGTTTTTGCACCGTCCCATGAGATGTCGGCATCTGCTAATTCGCGCTTTTGGTCGACCGCGACTTCTGCTCCCTTGCGGGTTCCAGTCAAGTGCCATCCTCGTGATGCTATCTGGTGGTTTTCTCAGTGTGTTACCTATTCCTCGTTCATTAATCTCCACAGTGCGTCGTTACTAATGGTGTTTGACCAGAATACTTTGCAGTTGATTTAAAAAAAAATTTCGAAAATTTTCCAAAAATAATTGTATGTATTTTTAATGAGCTACAACCCGTACGCTCAGCCCTCACAAGCCAGTTATTGGTACCCTACAATGAACTCTATACAGATGATATTCTCATAGAATTGAAAAATCTGTGCGTCTTCCTAATACTTCTAGTATTTGCAATAGGGGGAGTTTGTAGGCTCCTAATCGTAGACTTCTCTCATTTTTTTTATATTTCTGTTCGTAAATGCAGCTGAAAAAGAGCCCAATGTCAACAGATTTCATCATCCAGATATAATATCAACTATTTTTTTATATTTATGAATATTCATGAAATGTTTTTTCAACAAAACTATGCGACATGCCGTACAGCCAACGAAGCAATCAATTTACTACGAACGAAAATCCGAAAATTCAATGTTGCATGGAAGAATATTTTCACGATATTCTGCAGTTTCACGATATATAAAGCCCGTGGAGTATTTTTAATGAAACTAATTGAATGATAATTTGTTTTAAATGCACGCGAAGCAAGTAAAAGTATATTTTTCACATATTGAAATATATAGTTGCCGAGATAAAGCCCCAGTTATGCCTAAAAGTCATCGAACATTGCACTTTGCAAGATATTTCCAAGACATACCATCATTTATTATTTATAAGTTGTTAACTCACCCCTAAAAATGTCAGTAGACAGATAATAAATTTCCATTGAAAATTTGAATTTAATTTGAATTCAGAAAATAAAGGTGCAAGTGCAGCACCCTTTATACTTATATATATTGCATATTACCGTAATAGCAACAGCTGTACGCTCTATGAGGCTTCTAAGCACGCACCTAATAGGTTATTAACTTGTTGGAAATTAATTTATTTGAACTACGCTTCGCTGAAATTGACGTGAAAGGCGCAGAATGTCTCGGCGCGAAACTTCCTGAAAACATAAATTACGTACTTACTCGCACTCTCAATAATTAAATTGGAGTTAAAGGCAGGCAAAGTTTAAGTAAAATATGAAAATGAAATATGTTATGAAAGTTCGAGTAATAATTTTCTGAAGCATAACCGAGACGATACATTCCGAGTTCATTTTAATGGTTAAATGAAAAATGGGATTGCTTGTTGAACAAGGCATTTGGAATGATTCAATTAGGCCCCGAAATATTGATTTGATTAGTAGGTAATCCAAAGTGGGATTCTCTTTTTGCATACTAACATCATTCTCTATTGATGAAGACCTTTTTCAAGAAAATATTAAAAGCATCCATCATCAGTTTAACAAAGGAAGAAAGTTCTGGACTAATTTCGTTAGTAGTTAATTTAGTTTGGGTTAAGGTTGTTCAGCAACTTATGCGATATGTTTGTTCATAAATATCGGCCATTTTTAAATAACTTTAAATAATTTTAAATAATTTTAATTCTTGTTCCGTCTATAAAATTATATATCTGACTATTTGAAAAATGTCAAAGATGATAGAAGAAAGATACCGTCTAGGAATTATTCACTACTGACATTTAGGCGTCACTTTTAAAAGACACTTTATTAATAGAAGAAGATCTGGCTCTGATTTGCTGAAAGCTACGCAAAATGGTGACAAGAAAAATGTTTTGCGAAAAACAGATTACACGTTTTAGATGATTTGCGTGGTACACTTCACTCCAAAAGTTTCACTTTCAAAAAATATTATATTTCACTTTACGTAAATTCATCAATTTTTGAACAACTCTCTACTTTTCTTCAATTTTTAAATTTTTTAAACTGAGAAAAATTAACAAAAAATATGTCGGACCAAGACACACTGAGCAGACACTAACGCATGGGCTGAAAGGGGCCGGGCCTAACAAAGAAATCACGTTATCTTTTTATTCGAAACTAGCTTTATTCACGCAAGAGACAACGCAATTATTCCGTTGCCGATCTTAAATTTCAATACCACTTTTGTAGAGCGATTTATTTTTTGCCTCAAAATAGGCTTCACTTTTAGCCATAACCTCTTTATTAGAGCGAAATTTCTTACCGGTGTGCATTTTGTTTTGGTCTGCAGACAGCCAGTGTTGCTGGGAGCCAAATCTGGCGAATACGGCAGATGTGAAAGCGATTCGAAGAATATGCCATCTATGTGTTAAATCCTTTAAATCCTTGCGTTATATGCAGGAATATAGGTATTTTGTTCTTAGATACTAAAGTTTCAAAATCTATAAACAAAGATCGCCAATTTAGAGTAATTTAACTCATTAGAAGTCAAATGAAAAGTACAAATTCGTTTTATTTATGACTTTAAATTAGGAAAAAGAAACATACAATTAAAAAAATAATAATAAAAACATAGTTTCAAATGAGTACACTGACCGCCTGAGCACGAAAATTTTCCGAGTGTACTTTCTCGACACAAAGAGTTTTTGGGCACTTCTTACATTGCCAGCGCACTCTTGATTGACAAAGGACACACCGCAACTGTTTTCAGGACTGTCATGCTAAGAAAAAATAAGAAAAAGTGTCTAATTCTATCACCACCTACCCAGACGAGCACGATTTTTTTTGTACACTGCGACGTACTTAGGAAAAAAAATACCTTCAACTTTCTTATTATGAGCAGATTTACGCCTTATAAATGCTAGGAGAAGCGACGCAATGAACCGAGTCGTATAGAGCGCGATTGTGAAGGAAGCTTTTATGATGATGATGATGATGTGACGCACATAGATAATATTGTGCGCTTTGACGTCGGAACATGAGATGATATCTGGTTGAGTCACTACTCGTCACATGCAAACGCCAGAATTAGCGATAAATATGTCCATGTATGGATATAAATAACCCCCGTCACCACTTTTTATCAGGAATAGCGATTCCTCTTAATCGATCAATTCACTTGGATCAGGTGGTACGACAATCATTTCAACTTCATCTTTGTCACTATCGCGAATGATGGCGTCAATAGCTTCTTGGAAGCTTTGTAGCTATTTTTAGCCGAGGTTAGTTGTTTGCTTATTAGTGAGATTTTAAAGACATAAATTGTTATTTTATTTATGTCACTTGTCACGGTACTCGACTCTGTACAACAAGATTTATGTGGCTGCAATTTTGCTGTTATTATAACTATTTAACTGTAATATAATCAGATTATAGCTAACTTTGATATGTTTAGTTTACTGATTGAATGTGAAAACAAATGACTGTACAATCAGTTTTGTAATATTTCAAAACTAATTTGCGTACCTGCTCACAACTTCAACTGATATTTTGATCTTAAAAAAAATGTATGGTCCCTGAAGCATTTATCTGTGGTATGGAAAAGAATAATAACGTCACTCGGTCTTCAGCTTTTCGTTGGATATGAGATATGCCCATAGCTCCAAAGTCCTCTTCAATGCCATCTCTCCATCGTTTTCTCGATCGGCGTCTTCTTCTATCGCCATGTCGCAAAAAATATAATAAACCAAAAAAAAGGAACACCTTAAATTGGAAGTGAACAAGTTGAGAAGGAAATAAAATTAAAAAAAAATAACACTACTGCCAATTATTTGAAATCTTCAATTCACACTTAGTGATAAGGCTGTACTCAGTTGCTTGGAGTGACTTCTAATGGTTTAAACCAACTTTGATATTTTAGAGACCAAGAATAGAAAATAGTAAAAAATCAAATCCTTCGTTACTACCTGCTCAATATGCCTTTGGTATGGTAACCTAAGGAATTGGCAATTGAAAAATCTCAACAAAAAAAATCACTATTGACCCTAGTTTTACAAACATATCATCTTTTTCGGATGCAAGTTCTATCAAACTGTGTAATGACTTTCATTTATTTTGATCTTATGATTTTATATTTTTTCAGCGATTACGCGTTCCATCTGCGGCCCATTTCCGGCTACATGATTTCCGTTTCGATGACATACATTTTGAAGATGATGATACATTGAAGGTAAGAACTTTACAAATTCTGCAGTTTAGAAAAATATTAAGAATCACTTTACAAATATTTATATATTCGTGGTCATGTGCAATAAACAGCTAAGTCGAAAAGCATGTTACCTCTATACGTAGGTAGGTAAGTGAAATAGTTGGAGTACCACTCTGGCACTCCTAAAGTAGCACTGAAGCGTATTTTTGATACCATTATGAGACCTCCAACAGAAGATGTCTACAGCCAGCCAGAGCTGCGGAAGTTTTACGGGATTTGGGTTAGCACACTGACCCAGGTTGTCGAAGAAAGGAATACCCAGAAACCTTAATCGTCTAGCAGCCGAACCCGGACATTTAGGTACAGAGAAACTGCTCTACAGTATCCTTCTCTGAAAGGTCCCCACAGCTTCTGCGATGGGGGTTAAATTGTAAACCTAGCTTTTCCGCGAGTGAGCCGATCGTCCAATGACCGGTAAATACAGCTACGAGTTTGGAAATTGAGTGGCGAAAAGTGCAAAGGACTTTCTGAGTGCTCCATATATTGTACTGAGGCCAAAGGATTTTCAAAATAGCACATGAAGAAATGGAACTCTATCTTTTCTGCGCTTTTCTGAGAAATAAGTTGCACAATTCCCTTTTAACAATAATCAGGGGTATAGCGATGACCGGATTGGAGACCTCTGAGGCCTATTCAGTCCGTTTTCTTGCAAGCCAATCAGTAATTTCACTTCCCTCTATGTTTCTATGTCCTGGAATATTTGATCTCCTCCTTACAGGAGTTGACGAGTTTGGTTCTGCACCATAGCGTCGTTAGTCTCTTGATAGCGACTTGGCTATAGAAAAAATGTTAATACCTCACTCAATCCTGCGTTCCCTAAGCATTTTGCGTGCCTACAACAACGCAGAGACTTCTGCCTGAAAAACATTAGCACTATTCGGCAGTTTTAAGGAAATAGATAAATTGTCTAATTTGGGGTAAAACCCATGCGCTGACTTCTGATTCCATCTTGCAGCCTTCAGTGAAGACAGAGATACCAGTGCCTACATTGAAAGATTGCCTTGACACGACCCTCAAACTCCAGTTTTCTGATGGAGAGCTTTCTACCAAGTTCAGTGATATGCGGTGTTAACTGCTTAAAAATGCGACCATGTCCCTTGAGAAATTGCCTCCAGAGGCCAACCTCCTTTAACCTGATTGCACTTTGAGCCGCGCTGGAAATAACGTAAAAGTCGTTAAGAAGTGCAAAACAACATTCATAGATGTTCCCTGGTCATAGCGACATTGCAGAAAACTGCAAGGCAGATGAGCTGGTTAGACAGGGGACCTATAAGGTAGTTACTCCACTAAACGAGAAGATTGGGATCCCGTTCACTACCTGCGGCCTGCTTCTGGAGAGGTGGGCTTCGCATCAACTTCGCGAATGCTGGGCAAGTAAAGTAAGAAATCTTTCCAACCCCGAGTGGAACGAAGGCTATCGAGGAATTTTCAGAAGATAACAAAATTTCAGTTCTCGAATTTTGTGGGTGACCTTCTAGGACATTGACCGCATGGTATACATGCTATGCGATTCGATTCGGCATTACTTCGAGTCCTTTTTGCGTCAGTTGTATGGAGGATGAGGGGGAATCATCTCCGAAATTTCTTCTTCGCAAGGCTAAGATTTAAGTACCTTGGCTCCCATCTCTTTGCTAAACCTGCTGATATAACAGGCCTTGGTATTAAAAACCTGACGAATTTTAACAGTAACACGAAGTGGCTAACACCACCGTAGATCACTAAATACACTTCCCCCTCCTTCTCCTTCCTTTCTTCCCAGCCTTCTTATCTCCGTTACTATGGTATCAGAAAGGACAATTTTTTTTTTAATTTCGTCCAAGTGTGCCCTCCCTATGAACAACCATTTTAATTTAATGTAGCCTGAACGTTCTCTGCCTTAGGTTGGGAATTGACTGAAAGCCAAATTCTTTCAAGAAAATGTTCCGTCTTGCGAACAAATTTGAGAATATCTGCAATAGGAGCATTCTTGATTTGATTCGGATCCATTTGATCTCAATGAAAGATGTGCAGTCTTATCTTAGCCAAAGCATTACAGTTGGATAAGATATACTCTGTGGCTTCATTATCACGCAGGCAGAGTCTACACTCCGCAAAGTCCCAATGTGAATTTTTTATTGTACGTCATTTCAAAGTTCTTCAAAAACAAAATTGGGTAATGTAAGTATTTGCGTGTGAAACAGAAGTGAATACATTTCGTTACTTTTTTCCATTATTTACTTTTTATGGGTCTTAAATACTTAGACTAGCAGAACTCGGCGTGCAAATACAACTCTGTTCTTTCTTACTTGCTTCTCTACTTGAACGGTTACTCCTTCCGATCATAGATATTCATATTATTTTTCAAACTTACGTTTACTAATTTGCTCTCTCTCTCTTAGGCCTGTCTCCGCATGTTCCTCGATCTGGACTTTGTCGAACGTTTCCACATTGACTACGAGGTGCTTTGCCGTTGGCTGCTGAGCGTAAAGAAAAATTATCGCAATGTTACTTATCATAATTGGCGACACGCCTTCAACGTGGCACAAATGATGTTTGCAATACTGACGGTATGTAAGATGCATTGAAAATCCTTTGCTACGCATAAGAGTATACACACAATTGGCAATAATTTGGTATTTGACAGGTTTTTTGTTTACTTTCTTATTCAGTTCCTTTTACTTTTCTTTAACTTTGACTTTAACTTTCATTTGTTTTTTCAAACTAAGGTTCTCTTAATGATTTTTATATGTACAAAATCAATATTTGCTAAAAATCACATTTACTTGTTTTAAGTTTCCAGGCTAATCCAAATGCATGCAACACTACTTTCCTCCCTTCTTTTCAACTCGCATTCTTTGTTGCTTCTATTTAGTTTTTTTTTTTTACAATTTTGAGTCTGAATTGCCATATTTTATTTTTTGCTTTTGATTAATTAATCAAAGATTTCCCATAATGGGCAGGCGACGCAGTGGTGGAAGATTTTCGGCGAAATCGAATGCTTGGCGCTGATCATTGGCTGTTTGTGTCACGATTTGGATCATCGGGGGACTAATAACTCCTTCCAGATTAAGTAAGTTTTGCTATATGAGTTATTTAAGGCAAACATCATAACAGAGCTTTTATATTTTTGTAGAGCCTCCTCACCCTTGGCTCAACTGTATTCGACCTCCACCATGGAACATCATCATTTCGATCAGTGTTTGATGATTTTAAATAGTCCCGGCAATCAGATTCTGGCAAATTTGTCATCCGATGATTATTGCCGCGTTATACGGGTATTGGAAGATGCCATATTGTCGACGGATTTGGCGGTGTATTTTAGGTGAGTAAAATTAAAATCGTGGTGAAATTTTGTGTGGTTCTAGTAAAAGAGTGAATTTTGTTCGAACTCAAAGGGCGAGCCTGCTTTAGGAGGCCTCTTTCGTCTAGATTTTTGTTAAAAAAAAATTAGTTGAGCTCTGCGAAATTTGTTGCGTATTTTAATATAGAATTAATCATCCAACTGGGTTTTGAATAACTTTTTTACTAAACATAAAATTAGTATTTTGAGTGATAGAAATTTTTATTCCGACCTTTACGCGCTCCACGCTTGTCTGTTTGTATACCGCAGTTGTCTAGTTCAAAAGTGTCAAACAATGATTAACCTTAATCTGTGTTTGAAAGCCACAAAATTAGATTTTCAGTTAAAATGTCTCATAACATTTGGTTGGTATGGAAACTTAAAAACGTCGCATCTCAATGGTGTGAAAGTTGCAGCTCGATTTGTTTTAGTTCAAATATAAGCGACTTTAGTACAAAAGTTAAGAAGTTATGATTCGCAGCGAAATGTCTACCCGATTTTTTTTTAATTACGTCAACAATTCAAAGAAATCGTAAAAATAAAAATTCCAATTCAATATTTTTTAAGCACCGTAACTACCAAACGCTCGTTTGCTTTTGGCTTTGTAACTACAGAGACATAGAGATTTGAACTCTGTAATTTCGTACTGATATTCTCAAATATATTAGCAAGCGTATGAGGCGTAAAACATTCGATTCCTAACTCATAGGGAAAAAGTTCAAAAGATATGGCCAATATCACACTTTTAACTGGCTCTCACCAAATTTGATATAATCAGCTGACTGACTGACGTTATTTGGGTCATGACGGTGGTTTCTTTACAAACTGAGATTGTGTTGGTGATACATGGAAAAACAGTGTTCGCCCGTTGCCATCTGAGCAACGACTGATTGGACGAGTGTGTGAATACCCGGTGGCGTGGCTAGCGAAGCTACTCGCACAATTGTGTTCTTCACCATAGCAGATTAGCCAAATCTGGTAATCTATCATTCTTTTCCTTAACGGAAGTATGTGGACAGAGGGTAAACTTTGGGAATAATCCCTCTCTTAATGAATACTTTTATGATTCTGAGGTAATTTTATAAACTCTGCAAGGGAAAGACATTATGGAATACTTCCCGGATGGGCACTCTAACGAAGACACCCTCGCCTTGATCCGAGTGCAAAATAAAGATCTGAGTACGGTAGACTGGAGAGTTCTTAATAGAGCTCGCAAATTGGCATTGATGGAAATAACTATTGCCGTTCATCAGCTATCCGTCGACATAATTCGGCAGCGGGGCTACTACGTAACTATAGTTTTGGTAAGGTGAGACTTAAGCCAAAGAAAGCCAAGCCTGCATTACCTGTGGCCCCCAGAAAACCCATTGCAAGAAGGGAAGCCACATAGGAAGGCGATGGAGGAACAGTTTTGTTGCTCCAAGATGGAGATAGTAACCCCCAGACAGCTACTTAAAGTCCCCATACCGTCTACGCCAGTAGTCCGTCCGGACATTCAGATCGCACAGCAGGAACTACCGATACCTTTGAACTTTAATATTACCTCATATTGAATTAGGCATCTGATACTAAATTAGTTTTACTAATTTAATTCTAATAATTTCTTTGTGTTTTTTAGAAAACGTGGCCCATTTCTGCAATCCGTGCAGGAACAACCGCTCAGCTATTGGGAGGATGAAGAGCCGCGTGCCCTGTTGCGTGCTATGAGCATGACTGTCTGTGATTTATCGGCCATTACCAAGCCATGGGATATTGAGAAGCGTGTGGCCGATTTGGTGAGTTCGGAGTTCTTCGAACAGGGCGATATGGAGAAGCAGGAACTAAATATTATGCCCATTGTAAGTATGCGCACGCTGTTGTTATTATTTGTTTATTAGCTGTAAGTTTGCTAAGAAAACTGCACTCGTTAATTGAAAAATGTGTCTTAGATAGACTTTTGCCTCTTCTTGCTTTCATTTTGCTGTAATGCTTGCCATTTTCACTTGCAGGATATCATGAACCGCGAGAAGGAGGACGAATTGCCAATGATGCAAGTTAACTTTATTGAGTCTATTTGCTTGCCAATTTACGAGGTAAGTGCCGGCTTTTTAACCTCCTTTTACGGAGAAGTGTCTAACCAGCCATCTCTCTTGCATCCCTTCATACAGGCTTTTGCAAATCTCTCCGACAAACTGGAACCGCTGGTCGAAGGTGTGCGCGATAATCGCGAGCATTGGATCGAGCTGGCACAACAAGTACAAAAGAAAGAGAAAGAGAAAAGTTCAAACACCACCAATGGTTGCGCGGAGACGGCAAATCAGAATGGTTGTATTTCAGATGGACGCAGTGACTTGACCGACGAAATCGGCACGACAGTCGTTGCGAATTGTGATAGCAATGCCGATGATGGCATATCAACAGGCGCTGAATGTGAGATAGATGAACAAAGTGATGGTAAAAATCAGGAAGCCAGTAGCCAAATCAACAATGAGAACGATGATAATGACGAAGACGATGAACAGTTGTGCGCGGAGGAGGAGGAGGCAGGCATTGAAGCGGATGATGACGATTCGGATGTAGAGGCGTCACGTCATTCCAATGGTTGCTTTTCGTCCGGTTCGAGTAGGTTAAGCACGCCACCGCCCACTGGCGAAGACGACAGCATACCCACCTCGCCGGCTAAGATGGCCCAAGCCAAACTAATAGCAGCAAATTTGAATAATCTGAATCAGCGTACGCTGAAGTCGTCGCGCACGAGCTGTCGCAATTGTGATTACATGCGCTGCAACAGTACAATGCGGAAGACCTCCTCGCTCAAGTGTCCCAAAGAGCTGCAGCAACAGTTGAATACGCAAACACAAAATGGCGGCAGTTGTGGCTACTACAGCCGGAGTGCGCCCTCAATGAGCGGTTGTGGCATGACCAATGCATCAAATTGTGGGCAACAAAATCACAGCAATAGCCTAAGTCAACCACCGCAGCAGCAACAGAATCATCATCATCACTCACCACCACACCCACCACCATCATCGGCATCATAGCCACCAACACCATCATCACCACCACAACAACCAACATGCACTGCATAGCGGCAATGGCGGTGCCATCGGTACCGGCAATACTTCGAGCGGCGCCGAAAGTGATAGAATACCAAAAATAGTCGGTAAGCTGGGTAATATTGATAGTCTGCAATACCTAGCCATTGGCGGCAATGGCGCCGGTGAAGCTCTGCTCCATGCAAATGCGGTCAGTGGCACACCGAACGGTATCGCCTTCACCCCAAATGGACACGTCACCTATTTCGCCGCCAGTGATGTGCCTGTGGGGCTGCCCACAGTAACAGTAGCGACGACAGCGACGACAGGGACGGCGACGGCGACGACGACGGCGACAAGCGCATGTGATAAATGAAGAGTGTAGTCTTAGTGAAAGCTTAAGAAGTTTCGATTTCGTATATCATAGATACCTAGTATGTATACTTGTATAGGCGTGCATATGTGTAGATATGTATATTCGTAGCTCTAAATGCGAAAGGAAAGTGTGTTTGTAGGCGCGGCGATCAGTGCACAGTTTCGCTGATCGAAGCAAAACACAAATTTCGTTTGGTAGAATTTGTTGCTATGTACATATGGATTAGTGCAGTGTGTAGTGAGTCTGTTAAAGGCTAAATACCGTTAAATGTATTTAACGTAGCAAAAATTTTGTATGTAAAATAATTAATAGTTCTCGCATAATCTGTAATGCAAAGAAGAGATAGAAACACTTTTGCTCCTCTGTAAACACTAAAATTAGCGTAAGCTTTCGGTGCAGTGCTAATTATTTCAAAATATGGAATATGTTTTGCTTAGAAAGGCATTGGCGTGTGTTGCTAAGCGAATTTTGGTGATGGCTCATTGAACTAAAAAAATTGTTCATTAAAAAAATTAAATTTCATTAAAAAAAATTTTAATTATTTAAAAGCATAATAAATTAAATTTTTTAATTAAAAAATTTTTTCTTGTTTCCAAATTTTCAAAATATTTCGTTTGGCTCATTAAATTAAAAAAAAAATGTTTGAAAATTTTCAAAAATTAACTCTGACTCATTAAATAAAAAAAAATTATTAAGAAAAATTTCAATTAATTAAAAAAAAAATTAATTAAATTTTTAATTAAAATATTTTTCTTCCTTTGCGAATTTCCAAAAAAATTTTTTTGTCTTATTAAATAAAAAAAATTTTTTTTTTGCATGCAAATTTGCAAACATTTTCTTATGGCTCATTTAATTATACAACAATCATTAAAAAAAATTGTAATGTATTAAAAAACAATTAGTCAAAAAATGTAATTCATAAAATAAATAAAATTAAAATTATTTATAAAATTAAATAAATAAAAAATTATTTGCATGCAAATTTTCCTTTCGCTCCTTAAATAAAAACAAAAAAAATCATGAAAAAATGTTAATTTATTAAAAAAAATTAAATAAATTATTAATTAAAATATGTTTTTGGTTTGCGAAATTCCAAAAAGTCTCGTTTGGATCATTTAAAAAAGAAAAAATTAATTAAATTAATTAATAAACATATTTTTTTGTTCGCAAATTTAATTGACCTTAAGAAAGTCATTAAAAAAATTAAATTAATAAAAAAAATTAATTAAGCTTCTAATTAAAAAAATTATTTTGTTTGCCAATTTTCAAAAAATTTCGTTCGGCTTATTAAATAAAAAACAATTTTTGTATGCAAATATCGAAAAATTTTCCTTTGGCTAATTGAATTAGAAGAAAAAAATCATAAAAAAAGTTTAAATAATTCAAAAAATTAATTACATATTTAATTGAAAGAATTGAAAATTTCTAAAAATTTTCCCTTGTCTAATTAAATTAAAAAAATAACAAATCATTAAAAAAATTTAAATTAGTTAAGCCTCTAATGAAAGTAAATTCTTTTGTTAATTATAAACAAATTTCGTTTAGCTCATTAAATTGAAACCTTTTTTTTGTTCAAAATTTTACATTGGCTAAATAAATTTCAAAATCTAAAAATTCATTAAAATGATTTAAATTAATTAAAAAACAAATTAATTTTTAATCATAAAAATTTTATTTGTTTGCAAATTCACAAACAAATCTCGTTTGGCTTATTAAATTAAAAAACAAATTTTGTATGCAAATTTCCAAAAAATTTCTATAACACAGCTTAAGCAATTTTGACTGGGCTGCGAAAATTCTCCTTCGCCAATTGCAAGTATTTTGTTGGTTTTTGTTTTTAAATTGAAAAATTTCTGAACTAAAAAAACAAAAAGTTGTAATTAAAAAAGAAAAAAGTTTAAATTGAAAAGAAAATAATTTTTCTTAAAAAAATATGTATTAAATTGTTAATGTTCTTATTACATTTTTTTTTAATTTCTATTAAAAAAAATTTGACTGAATAAATTTTAATTAAAGATTTAATTAAATTTTTTTTTTCTATTAAAAAAAAATAAACTAAACAAATTTTAATCAAAAATTTAATTAAATTTTTTTTTTAATTTCTTTTAAAAAAAATTTGATTAAACAAATTTTAATTAAAAATTTAATTAAAAAATCTTATTTGTATGCAAACGTCCACAAATTTTCTATACCACTGCTCGTTTGGCTCAATTACGGCTTCAGTAATTTTGACTAGGTTGAACAAAGTTCTCCATCGCCAATTCCCACATTTCTCACCAGCCGAGAGCGAACAATGCAGCGCTGCAATGCAACATCCAACTGCAATTAACTTGAAAGCACTTACTAATTTATGACGCAGAAGCAAGCCGAGATTGCACCGAAATTGTATCGAAATTTTAATGAAATTTTTAATACTAATTTTAATTTAAAAAAAATCTAACTAAATTAGCTTTGATTAGCAATTTTTTCTTAGCTCAATATGCGCGTTGTCTATGTGTGTACGATTATGTTCACTTATGTCCACTATGTATTTGTAATTTTTGTATGTGTTGTATTAAATAAAATGTTTGTTGTATTTTCTGCTAGTGATATTCATATAAATGCACATAAATGCGCACGTGCGTGGAAACTTAGTAAAAGTGTATTTTTTGTTTTTAGTTTTGTTTTTAAAATTCCTGTGTATTTGTAAGTTTAAGGCGTAGAGTTTAGTGAGAAAAATTGTTTAGTTTATAAAAAATAATTGAGAAAATGTATGTAATCACGCGTAGTAGTTCAATTTCTAGTGTAGTTGTGTTAGTGTTAAGTGAGTTTTGTGTACCAAAAATTACAAATATACATACAGACACACCTGCAAATTAAGAATAATAATAGCTGCACACCTAAAGCAGCACAAACTTCAAGCTAATAAGAACTAAAAAAAGTAGCAAAAAAAATGCAAAGAATTAGCAATTTTTTTTAATATTTAACACAAATTGCAAAAGGCAAGAAAATATTAGTAAAAAAAATTTGAAAATGTAAAGAAAAGTTTGAAAGTGTATGCAAATCTTTTTTTCTTAAGAAATAGCATAAATAAATTTATTAAAAAAAAAAGCAAAAGAAAAAGTTCAATTGGGCTCTATTAAAAACTCAACTGGGTTTGGTGAGAAAGCTCGGCGGAATATTGAAAATAGCAAAAGTGTCTAGTGATTTAGTTTGTAAGCGTTTAGCGGTGTGGTACAGCAGCTTACCCATGCTCACAATCGCACACACACCCACACGCACATATACACACATACACACACACATTGTAAATAGTACGTTAAATTATTCGTCACATATTTAGAAATCATTGCCTAAACATACAAACAGAAATCCTATATTTTCACAATTTCGAATTTAATTACTTTAATAAACAGTTGTAAGAGATATGATTAATAATAAAATTAAAAATAAATATAAAAATACATATTATTGTAAAATAATAAATAAAATTTAGTTATAAGTGCAAAGTGATGAGCAAAAACCGCAGCGGGAGAAATAAATCACACACACACACACACACAATTAAATGTGTATAGGTGTGCTGCAAAAAAGTGGCTAAAAATGCCTAAAAATATATAAAATATGGGAGTGTACAGCAGATTTGTATTTACAAAGAGTTGTCCAATCATCCCTCAACCCTCCCGCACAGGCTTGTGAGCAGGCGCTTCAAAGCGCATTGAAACGATTGATTTATAGTAGCAGCAAACTATGCATTATATAAACTAAATTAAATGCACACAATTATTGTACTGGAATTGTTGAAATAAATAAAATTTAATAAAAAATAAAAAAAAGACCAATCACAAACTAAGAAAATTCTGCATAAATGCAAGCAAGTGGCAAATGTTAAAAAACCGTCTGCAGCTGCAAATATCCCCCCACATTCTTGCAGTCAGTCTAATCATCTGCTCATCAGCTTTTAATTATTTATTTACGATGAAAAAATTATAAGAATTTTGAAATACCGAAAAATCATAAAATAGTAGCGCTCTGAAAAAAATGTATTTGCTAACAAATGGAGCAAAAGGTGAAAAATGATTTTTTTTAGTACCAGCATGTAATATAAAAATTTTTCAAAAACAATTAATTAAACTTATGCGGCACATATTCGCAAATAATGGCTCGGTTTGCATTAACAGATTCGCATAAATGCCATTGTAATAGTGTAAATACGTACATGCACACCCTTATATGTGTGCAAGCGCTGTTGCAGCCATTCAAACAAACTATATAAAAAATAAATAAATAATTAGCGAAATGTTTATGTGTATGTGCATTTGTTTTCAACTTTTTATGTGAATTTGTGAAAGCAAACATTTTATGTTAAAGCAGTGCAGTGTAACTGATTTAATTATTTATTTAGTATGTTAGCCAAATAGAGCTGCAAGAAAAAAAAATTTAAAAGAAAAAAAAAAATTAAATAAATTTAATTAAATAAAAAGCAACTTTTAATGCAAAACCTACCACTTTAATTAAACTGGTTTTATTTTACGCTATTATTTCCGCAGCATGCACAGAAATGGGTAGCAGAAATGGGGCAAAATAAATCCATGATTATCTCGATAGTTGGCTGTAGTGATCGATACCTGAAACAATTTAAAGTTGATGCTCGTTGTCAAGTTGACATTTCACACTAAAAAATTCTTTCGCCGTTTTTTGTTTGTTGCATTCAGTTGAGAGTTATAGGGTGTTCACAGTGGAAGTGAACAGAAAGAATATTCTTACATTTTACTGTTTTTCTTTAATAAAGGCGAAAATGTACGCCAGGCCACTGAAATTGTGAATGCTGTTTATGGTGCTGATACTGTAACAGTATCGATCCCGTTGGCGTATTTTTGATGCTAAAGAAAATGCGATAATTTCGAAGTGGTCACAGAAATAATCAAAGTTGACCGACATGTTAATAGTCATAGCATCGCCCAGGAGCTTAAGATCAACCACAAAAGAGTTGTAAACCATTTGCGAAAAAATTGTATGGATTAATTTTCAATTTAAATTTTTTCTCGAATCAAGTGAATAACATATTCGAATTCTATGCTTAATTCTAAGCAAATATACTGAACAAACTATATCCGAAGAAGCTATGATGCGATACTAAAGTTTTCGCCTTCCTTCAGAAGCAAATCGGAGCTCAAATGCTCACCATTGAAGCCTATCCCCAGGAGCAACGCGTTACTATAGCTGAGATTACCATAATTCTTCATATGCGTGTAGAAATCAAACAGAGACGTAGCTAGAAGCTTGTAATTTTAAATATCCATTAATCGTAAAATTTTCATGTTTCGATCTTTCTTTTAAATATTCAATCAAAGGGGCATAAATCTGATTCTTGATTGAGTATTGCAGTAAAATGTTGGACATGAATAGTTGATGGTAAGGGAATACATATAAAAATATGGACTTAAAAAAGAAAGTTTACCAAGCATTTAGCAAACGGTAAGTAAAATAAATGTCACTTGCTCAAATTTAAGCACTGACAACCGGGCAGCATACACAAGGTAGCGCAAAACTAATCACCCTATCGGAAGATTTCTAATTTTATCAAATGTTATGAAGCCAATCATATTTGACACTTCTGAACTAAATAACTGCAACATACAAACAGACATGCAATAGAACGCATAAAGGTCAAAATAAAGATTTCTGTTACTCAAATTCATTTTTGCTTTTATTTATTTTTAGTTTTTATTATATTTATTATTTATTATTTTATATTTTTTTTTTTTTCTGTTCTAGAGACAGTACTGAGCTTCTTCACATAAGCCATTGTAGGGAGGTGAGTTTAAGGCCGAGCTGTTTGCGATTTCTCATTATGTGTTTTTGCCACGTTAGGCGTCTGTCCAGGTGCATACCCAAATATTTCACGTTATACGCTTGTAGAATCTGCTGATCGAATAAGGTGGCAGCAGCACATGTTTCTCGTTTCAGTGTGAAGGTAACTTGCGTGGACTTTGGTGGGTCATTTCTGCATATTTGTAATGTTTTCTTGTAGAAAATATGTCGCCAAAAAACTGTTGAGACTAGTAGACATAATGACGGTATCGTCAGCGTAAGTTCGAGTCTCAACCAATTTTGAGGGTGGTAGATATGCACTAAATAATACTGGGCCAAAAACACTTCCTTGTGGTGCACCGACAGAGATCGGGCCTAAGTCCGTAACTTCGTCTCCTAGTGAAGTACCTTTCATTGAGATAGGAGCGTAACACCTCATAGTAACTGTGCGGCAATGTTTTTTGTTTTCAAACTCGGGTGCCAAACTTTGTCGAATACCTGTGATACATCGTCAAACATTTTTTTCTTCTAGAGCTTTGCGCATGGTGCTATAGACACGGTGCACTTGTTGTTGCATGCTCTTGGCGGAAGCCAAACTGATGATCGCGCATTAATTGGTTTCCTATTAGTATTGGTTTAAGTCGCGCTAATTTAATGTTTTTCAAATAAATAAAAATGCGGTGTGCACGATCGAGGAAGATGTTAATATTTCTAGTGATTTTTAGAAAAACCAAAAATTGTATAAATTTTTCGGACATGTGCCCATATTTTTATTTTGTGGCATTTATTCACTGGGTAAAAATATTCGTTTTATGATCATATAGTATATTTATGTGTAATTCACAATAAAATATATTTTAACAAAATTACAAAATTACAAAAAATATCGTAAGCTAAGCATATAATTATTTCCGCTTTCTCAGCGGCTGTATAAAAAGGAAATTAATTATAAGGAAAGTTTTAAGTGCAAGGGCGTTCGATAAATTATACATTGAAATAAATATTGCGAAGATAAAAAGTGTAAGTATGAAAACCATACAAAAGATGCAGTAAATATTGGACTTAAAAAAGTATTTAAATTTGCATTTGAAAGAGAGAAAAGAACTGGAATATTTGTAGTAGTAATGCTAATAGACAGAGTTAGTGAGAGAGAGAGAGAGAGAGAGAGAGAGAGAAAGATTACAAAAATAAAATAAATTCTATAACTAAATAAGTACAAATATTTTATTTTCATATTTCGCTACAGGTATTACATATATATAAGTATGTATATATGTATATGAAACGCTACAAGGCAGTTAGGGTAATGAAAGTTGGAAAGCAGCGAGAAATTCCGAGACATAGATTGAAGGTAGTGTGAGAAGATTTTACTTTTTATTTTTTACTTTGGGTGTGAAAATATCAAAAAGCGGGAAAGTGTTTGGCATAGTTGAAGGATAAGAAGTGTAAGTTGAGTAGAGGAGAGGTAAGAAAATACATATTGGCTGATTATTCACATACTTATGTATTATTTCTTTATATGCTAGAAGTAAATATGTAAGTCTTTGAGGTTTTCACTTCCATTTTCTTTTACTGTATATTAAATGTATATTTTCTTCTTTCAGTTAATTTATACTTTCACGTTCTAATTGCCCACAAGTAACTACACCTGTGTAAGAAGTAATGCTGGCAGTAAATGATTGATAATTAATTTTTACATTTATTAAAAAACCAACAAAAATTTTCAAGTATTTGTAAAGTGGCAGAAAATGCACAGCTCCGAGTGCGAAAAAAATGATCAAAAATCAATGAAAATTTGTAGTCACTTTAAACTTGCACTTTATTGCGCCAGAATTGGATGGACTATGAAACTGCATACCCAACAATTTTTTTTTAATTCTGCATACAAAAAAAAAATTTTTTTTGCTCACATTTTTTTATATTTTTGTTTAATTTCGAAATTTGATTTTTGCATTTTTTTGGTAGATTTGCTTTGATTTTATTTTTACTTTTGATTTTCCTTTGATTTTAACTTTTTTTTTGTAGAGTTTTAGGTGTAGAATGAACTGTGATTTTATAAAAAAATATTCAAAATTAAGTCTAAAAAATGTGAATTATCAAAAGTTCCCATTATTCACACTCCTCTTATTTTGAACACAGGTGTCTACTCTCTCACGTCGAGCATTCAGAAGCGCTCGCTTATACATACACAGTTACAAAAAACTACATATACACATTCACTTATCCGTACATGCGCAGGCAGCTGCAAGCGTTTAAGTGCCTGTGTAGTGGTAGTAAAGTGCGTTTTTTTCTTTGAGTTTATTTACAATTAAATTTAAATAAGTATTGCCTGCTGCTGACACCCAGCTGGTAAAAGCATTGCAGTTTCGTGTTGCAGTTCACGCTGCTTTTTCTTTACTTATTCTCTTTCGCTTTGTTTTCATTCATCTCCATATATCTTAACTTATTTCACTAAATAGCGTCAATCAAAAAGTGTTCGCTTTCTGATATTTTTCTTCATCGAAATGCCTTTTGCATCTACTTCCTGCACCATTTCATACTTTCATTTACAAAGACGCAATGAACGGTGTCAGATCGGGGAATTTGAAAATGTTTTGTGGACGCGAACGTTGCACGCGCACTGGTGCCTGCACTGAAGCTTGACGCGCCTGCGCAAAGTTACCATTGCCATTGCCATTCAAGTAGATGCCGCACTGTGAGTTGCACACTTCGTCACGCAGAATGGCGTCCTTGGGCCATTGGCGAATCAGTTGACCACAATCGGTAATGCGTAGCGAGGCGCATTGTGGCTGCAAGAATCAAAGACATTAAAACATTAGTATTTTGGTTCAATTATGAAAAATCTATATGAAAGGTTTAATGATTAGGTAAAATTTAAAATTTTGACTTACGCCTTCGGCTGAGCACACACAGCTGGTGCATGGTGAGGGGAATGCCGATTCGCCAACGCGTACATGTCTGTTGCCAATTTGGCAGCCTTGCACATTTTCACGCCAGAGACTCAGATCGATTTGCGGCATGGATGAGCAGGGCACGCGTGGATTGCTGGAAGAAAAAGAGAGAGAGAAAGGGAGTGAAAAAGTCGAAGAGAAAAATGTAAAAATTGAAAAAATCGTATTACGAGTTCCTCGAAAAAGTTTTTATATTTTCAGTATCAGTTTAAAGGCCATTATTTTTATTGAAAAGTACAAGCCTGGGTATAATTTTATAAGCGTTTTGATGGAAAATATTAATTTTTTTTAATTGTAATAAAATTAATAAAAGTTAAACATTTTTAAATTATTAAAAATAAAAAATATCAAAGAATTTTATGTTAAAATATCGAAACGTATAATATTTTTGAAATTCTTTTTTATAAATAGCTTTATAAATAACTATTTTTTTTAAATTATTAATAAATTTAACTTTTTTCTAAATTATTTGTTTTAAACAACTTATTCTAATTATCAAAACACAAAACTTTTTAAATAATTTTGTGTTCTTTTTAAATAATTTTTTGTTCCTTTTTTTTCAATTTTTTGTTCTTTAATTATCAAAAAATTAATATTTTCCACATAACTTTTTAATAAACTAATAAAAAATACTATTTTTTTTGAAATATTTTTTTTAAATTATCAAACCACGCACATTTTCTTATTTAATGCTCCTTAAATAGCTTTTTTTTCTAAGTTATAAAAAAGAAATTACGACGGCCGCCGTAGCCGAATGGGTAGGTGCGTGATTACCATTCGGAATTCACAGAGAGGTCGTTGGTTCGAATCTCGGTGAAAGCAAAATTAATAAAAACATTTTTCTAATAGCGGTCGCCCCTCGGCAGGCAATGGCAAACCTCCGAGTGTATTTCTGCCATGAAAAAAGCTCCTCATAAAAATATCTGCCGTTCGGAGTCGGCTTGAAACTGTAGGTCCCTCCATTTGTGGAACAACATCAACACGCACACCACAAATAGGAGGAGGAGCTCGGCCAAACCCCTAACAGAAGTGTACGCGCCAATTATTTATTTTTTTTTTAAAAAAGAAATTTAATAATAATTTTCTTATTCACAAATTTTCTTTAAATTATCACAAAATAACTGTTTTCCAGTTAACCTATGAAATGAGACTTTTTTCAATTTCAAACGTTTATTAACAAAAAATGGTTACAAATTTAATCTTCGAAATAATAGCCATCGCTAGCGCCACATTTTTCCCATCTCTCAGGCAATTTGTGGATGCCGCGCCAAAAAAATTGGACGTCCTTGGCCCAAACCAATCATCGAACCATTTTTTGGCTTCTTCGTGCAAATTGAGGCGCTGCTCGGAAAGTGCGTGGCCCATCGATGCAAACAAATGATAACCGGAAGGCGTCAAGTCTGATGAGTAAGCCGCATGCACCAGCGGTTCCCAATCGTACGTCTCCACCAATTCCCGGGTCGCTCTTGTTCGATGTGGCGGTGCATTGTCATCAAGAAAAATTACTTTGTGACGCCGATCGGAATATTCTGGGCGTTTTCAGTGTAATTGTCGTTGGTAACGTGCACCGTCAACTGTTTCACCTGGTTTTAATAACTCGTACCAAACCATACCGCGCTGATCCCAGAAAACACACAGCATTGCCGTGCGGCGGAAACGATTTGGTTTGGCCGTTGTTTTTGGATTGTGGCCGGGCGGACCATACGATCGTTTACGCTTGGGATTGGAGAAATACACCCATTTTTCATCACTCGTAACGATTCGATGCAAAAAATACTTTTTTTTGAACCGGGAGAGCAGCATTTTACAAGTGGTTTCACGATGTCCGCAAATCGTAGTTTGAAGACACGAAATTCGACATTTTTAAGAGCGACAAAAATGCATTGTTGTATGAAACGTAACAAACAATGAACTGAATATTGTTGACAGATGACAGATGACAGACGAAAAAAGCAAGACCTTTGGGAATGTTTAAAAATACTCCTAGCCACATCTATGGACTAATAGCTGAAAGTCTCATTTCATAGGCACCTGGTAATTTTTTTTTGAAGAACTTTTTTTTTAATTATCAAAAAAAAATTTTTTTTGTTTTGAAATAACTTCCTGTTTGGATTACTAAAAATTTAATTTTTTAAATTATGTTTTTTTCTACTTTTTAATTAAAAATCAAATTTTTTAAAACTGTTTTTTTTTTTGAATATTTAAAATAGAACTTTATTTAAATTAACTCTTTTGTAATAAAAATATAAAAAAAATTAATAATATTTTTGAATAACTTTGTTTTTAAATTACTCTTTTCAAATAATTTCCTTTTGAATTATAAAAAATTGTTTTTTTTTTTTAATTTTTTTTTGTATATTCAAAATAAAATTTTATTTAAATTTACTCGTTTGTAATAACTTTTCGTTTAAGTTATCGAGAAATATAATTTTACGAATAATTTTTTAAATAACTTTTTTTTATTTAGTTTAAAAAATTTTCAAAAACATTTTTTTTTACGTTTTTTTAATTATCAAAACAATTTATAGTTTTATTATGAGTTTTTGCTCTAAATTATTAATGGATCATTTGTTTTAAACAATTTTTCTTTAAATTACCAACAAATACAACTTTTTTAAATTAATGTCTTCTTATAAATCCTGACCAAATTGTTAAACAACATACTTAATGTCAAAGGACAGATGTACCTATAAAATAAATGGGGGGCAAAAAAACAAAAAACAAAAAAAATTTCTACTTAATAACTTTGTTAAAAAAATTTTTTTTTGCAAATAACTCTTTTCCAAATTAACAAAAAATTAACTTTTGTCAAATACCAGTTTTTTTTTAACTATCAAAAAAGAAATGTTTTGGAATAAATTTTTTAGAGATCAAAAACAAAGAATGGAAATAACTGTTTGTTTTAATTATCAAAGTATGTATTGCTTCAAAAATTTTTTTTTACTAAATATTATTTTACAAAATTTAATTTTTTAAGTATTATTGTTTAATAACTTTTTTCGTAATTTTGAACAAAATAAAATTCTCGTAAAATTTATTTGTGTTTTCAAATAACTTTGATATTTAGTTATCACGAAATTAAAGTTTTTCAAATAAAATGAGCAATAAATGGAATTTTTTAAATAATGTTTCAAACAATTTTTTTTAGTCATCAAAAAATTTAAATTTTTAAATTTTTAAATTTTTTTTGTTTTCAATTATCAACACTGGACTTTTTTTGAATTCATTTTGTAACTAACCTTTTTTTTAATTACCAAAAAATTTATTTTTTTAACTCATTTTCTTCAAAAAGGTGGTTTTACTAAATTATTAAAAAGCAATTTTTTTTTCAATAGCTTTAAATTAGCATCAAAAATTACATTTTTTCAAATAATGTTTTTTAAATAATCAAAAAATGAAATTTTTAAAATAATTTTTTTTAATAAAGAAGTATCCCAGTACTTGAACACCGATTTTCGTATATTTTCTTTTATCAAATTCCATGTGCTTTGAGGCTTTTGATATTGAAAAAATGAAATAAATATAATTTGAATTCTACTCACAGGAAATTGCTGGGCAGATCCAAGGCAGCACGTTGGATATCACCAGGAACCTCCAAGTTTTCACAAAGAACTTTAGCCAGTGTGACTTTACGTATCTCAGCCAGTTGCGCTTCGGTGAAACGTATTTCAGGATTAGCGTTCTCATACCTGGAAAGAATTTTTTTTTACTTCTTTCTCTAATTTTACACCATTACACAAATGAGTTACAACTCACCAGAACCGATCACATTTACGCAGCTGACGGAATTGAATGCCAATGATACAAGCCAATGTTGGACCAACCAAACCACCTTGCAATGGGCGTTCTGTCATAGAACCAGGGAAAAGATCGATATCGTCAACGGATGCATAGATTTTCTTGAAACGGTTAATAACTTCATTCGGTATTTCGCGACTGAGATCACTCCAGGTAGTGGCGCGTTTCAGATTGCAGAGAGCGCGATAGTTGTTGTAACTGGGTATGCCATGGTCACGTGCTAAAAAGAGGCAAACAAATTATCACAGATTCTCAGGAAAGTAAACTATTGATTGTGTACCTCTTTGAATATTGAGCGCAATAAGATCAATACCAGAGAAGGGAATTTTGCGATCCTCGAACAAGTGGTTGGTTACCTCACCGGTAATGAACTGATCTAAAGTTTCCATGGGGGTGGCGACTAGACCGCGCGTGATCTCGTCAATAATGCCGGGCTGTGCAAAAATTAGATATTTGTTTATTCACTTCTACTGAACAATTAATGAAATCACTTTTCTTACCTGCAGAATGGCATCCATGCGGAAGAATCCATCACGCAACAACAGAGGTGGGTCGACAGGTTGGTGGTTTACACTCAAACGTGGAATATGTGGGCGCAACAAAGAGTGCCCAATACGGAAAGCGGCAGCAGCGAATTCGTTAAAGATGATGGGACTGCAGGAGGGATTATAGTCCTTGTAGTAACCTTGAGGCAGTAACTTCAGGCCATACAAATTCACAGCATTCCAACTCAGCACACGTGGCAGGAATTCATTGAACACCATTTGTTGCCATTCGGCGTTAACTATGCGACGCGCTTGATAGAACAATTGGTCGCTGTTCCAGTGTGGATTCACGCCACGCAGTCCCTCGACAATACGATTGTGTTCGCGCAGGAAAATGGTATGCAAAGCAGTGAGACCTGGCTGCTCGGAGGCACGTTCATCACCGCCAATGAAGCAGAGGTTGTTGCGTGACTTGCATTCGGGATGAGAATTGGATTGCGGCAGTAACTCTTTGCCAAACGAGCGTATGGTAGAGTTCAAGCGGCCACCGAAGCCGCGCAGCTTATTAACGACACAATGATTTTCACCGTAAATCATGGACGCATCCAAAAAGTGAGTGTTCTGATTGATCTGTTCGCGTGGACCTAAAGTCAGTTGACCAGGCAGCGATCTCATCGAAGGGAAGCAGAAACGTTCACCGCTGGTCACATTCACTTCGGGGAAGAAATAGTCACCGGGCGGCACCGGGAATGGATTACATTCCGGATGTACAGTTTGTGGCGAATTGCAACGACGACAGCTGGGTATAGATTCGTGGAAGCCTTTATGAATTGGGGTAAGCGTGAGATCGTGATCGAGAAACTGTGCGAACTGCATGACCATCAAAGAGTAGCGCGTATGTAAGTTGGAGATATCCGGATGGATAACAGTCGAGATGGTGCGTGGATTGGGCAGCAGGCTGCCGGTGACCGACAGTAGACGCACCTTATTGATGCCATCGTCATATTGCGAAGGCAAAAGACGCGAAAATGTGGTCAGTGATTTGCCCCAGTTCGGATTGCGTAAATTATTGCAGTAACCGGTGACAGTACGGAAGGGCGAAGATGTATCGCAAGCAATCAACGGATCATCGCACTCGGCCTTCACCTGCTGAGTTGTACCACCGAGAATGGCATTAATATCGATGGTTTGGAGTGTTTCTGAAAGCTCATTACGATTAAAGTTACTGTCGAATGTTTGCCGTTTGCGACGATTGATGGAGTTCAGGGTATTCAAAATCTCATTGGAAGTCAATTCGAACATGAGCGAAGAGTTGGCAAGTGCGAGCGCATTGCGATTGGCCTTGCTGAATGAGGCGGCGACACCATCGGGTGATTTGGCGCTAATGCCACCATCTGTAAGTGAGCAAAAAATGAGCAGAATTAGAAGATTACAGTGTTACGTGTTAAGGCATTACGCTTTAATGGGGGAAATGTGAAAATGTGGAAGGGAACAAAAACTTACTCGACAACCACGATTCGTATTCAAAACGTTTGCGTTCCTCCAATTCAATCTTTGCGCGTTCCACGGCAGCTTCCAACAGCTCAATATTTATTTCACTAATAGCCTCTTTCACTTCAGGTTCCATTTCAACGTGCTCGTGCAGCTCAGCCGACTCGGGATTGGATTGCCAAGGATGTAGGTCCAATGTGGGAATTTGGGTGCAGTCGAGCACTGAATTTCTTTAGGTGAATGAAAGTGTATTGATATGTTAACATACAAAGCAAGTACAAAGCGTGTCAAAAGTCGTCTTACAAGAAGTTATCCTCGCGTATGAACGCCTTCGATTGCACCTTCTCGACCTGATTGGAGGTGCAGAGCAAGCCCGCAAGCGTTGTCTGACGTATGCTCTTCAGCTGCACCAAAGTGAATGATGAAGGGGGAATATCATTTTCATACCAGAAGCGATCAGACTTCTTAAGCAGCTCGAATTGACGCGTCAGCAAACAGGTAATCGTTGGTCCAAACAAAGCGCCAACAGCAGGATCTTCAAGGAGTGCTCCCACTAGCAAATCGACGTCATCAGCATTTCTAAAGTTGCGAAAAGGTGAATGTGTGAAAAATCGATTTATACTCGAGTGGCGCGGCATCGGAATGCCTTGCAGTTGCTTGCTTTCTTTCTCTGCTTAGCTTAGTGCACTTACTGATAGATATCTCTCAAACTGGTAATGTGTTCCTCAGGTATGTTGGAGATTTTGGCCAAAACTTCGAAAGTGATATTAGCAGAGTCTGCGCCTGAGTACTGCTCCTGACACATATCCAAAGCATGACGATAAGAGGGAATGCCATGGTCACGTCCACGGTGTATGGCCAAAGCCAGCTCAGTCCAACCATCTTCATTTTTGATGGCAGGAATCAGCGACTTCTGCAAAGCAGCGACCGAAAGCAGTTGTGTAGCTGACATGGAATGCGAGATCTGTAGAGGAAATAAGTTGAAAATGTCATTTGCGATTATGATTATTGAAAAACTATGACAGCTGCTTTACGACTAACCATCTCTGGTGGGTACATAGTGAGGAATGCGGGGAATGCGCTATTGGCGACCTCATTATAAACGCCAGCGCGATTGGTGCTCGAGTAGTTGGATGAGTGCTTCTCAGCAGTGAGCCTAAGAAAGAAGAAATAAATGATTAAAAATCATCCCACGGTGCTTTCAAATCCCAACTCACTTCAGTCCCTCCTTGGCGGTCGTCTCCTGACCCAACACCAGAGGCAAGAATTCACTATAGGTGATATGTTGAATTTGTGCGGTCACAATGCGGCGCGCCTCGAAGAAAACATCCTCCTCCGACCAATCCGGATTTAAATGCGCCAACTGCTCACCGATGTTGTTATGTTCCTGCAATAGCGCACGATGTAGCGCGCCCGAAGCACTAGTCAGCTGGCAATATTTGCACGATTCCACCTTAACACCACCGCTAATGTAAGTGCGCAAATCTTGCATATCCTGCACCGTAGCGCCATACAGACCCGAGCCATCTATGTAAGCTGAGGCTACATTCATTTGCTCGCGTTGACCTGGAAGTGTAAAAAAATTCATCAATTTTATGCCAAGGGTACGTGCCAAAAAAATCCAACTTACGTCTCGCGCAAGCTTCCGCATCGTAGGCGGGCACTGATCGCTTGTATTCCTTGCAATCTACTCCACGCCGCACATAGCACTGTTGCAGCTCCTCCGGGTTCTTAGAGCTGGCATTTTCATTGCAACACTTCGTACTGGTCGACAGCTGACTCACTTCGTACAAATCGTTAGCCAATAATTGCCCCCAGGCTGGCAGCATGGCGGTGATATGCGGATGCCGCAGTTCGGCGTCGACATGATATTGCAGCTGATCGATAATGGCGCTGGCATCGGGTAGGGCGTGTGTGCCGTGCGAGGTGCGTGGCTGGCTAATGCCATCGGCATAGTCGGGTGCGAGGAGACGTAGCAGCACATCGCCACGTGCGCCCCACTTACGATGCGAGACGTTGTTACATTCGCCGCTCGGTTGGCGGTATTTACTCGGTGGGCATACTTCGGTGTCTGTTTGATTGCATGGCTCCAGTGAGCGTGCGCGCTCTAGGCGCAAGGCAGCAAGTGCGTTCGCCTGCAAATCGTCAGGGGTGCGGAGAGCGTGTGCTGCGGCGAAAAGGCAGCTGAAATGAACAAAGATATTGAAGGCATAATTAGTTTTATGTTTTCCGAATTCGAGTTTTTGACTTAAAAAAATGTGCAAAAAGCATTGTATTTAGAGTGATGCGTATAATTTTCAAATGTGTTCGAACTGTCGGATAGTAGACAGTGCACCCGCCACTGTAGAAAAAATTGCGACAGGGTGGAATCTAAATTTATAATTTCTAACTGGTAATACAAATATATTAGGCAGGGTCGGTCGGCAAACGAAAGAAAAAGTTGAAATGGACCCCCAACGTATTTGTTTATTATATCTCCAGAGGGTTTCGGCACCATAAACGCTTTTTTAAATATCCTTCTGAAAGCTGGTGAAATGGTTTTGTTATTATAACTCTCTTGCGATTATTATTATGAGCGGATTTAGCATTGCGGCCAGAAAGATCTCTTGTGCCCTTTTGAGGGATTCAGATTCAGTTCTCTGTTCCTTAATAAATTTTAGTATTTGTGCTATTTTATTGCGTTTTTTCTCTTCTCGTAAAATTTGTTTACCCACTTGTTTGTGCCACGCGTGCATCAGTGCTGGAAACGATGCCAGTATTTTTTTGGTGGTTTCATCTCCCTCCGTGCAGAACCTGCACGTTCCATTGTAGTACCTATAACTTGGTTGTTTGACAAAGAGCGGGAGTGGATCAACTGCCCATAGCTATATCAACCTAAGATATCGTTTTTGTTTCATCCAACTCGAGTACTTTAAAATTCATTAAATACTTGTTTTAACTGTTTTACTAAATTCATAATCAATTCGGAGCTGAAAGTGGCATTCGAATATATAAAACTAGAATAGGTAAAACTCCTCAAAGTTGAAAGAATGGCATGTTATCGGATGTGAAATAAAAAAGTAATAATATATAAGAACTGTCAGTTTTTGGAAGGGTGAAAGAAACAGTTTTTTAGGGACAAATCGTCTCAACATGAGCTATACTCGTCAATATAGTAGTGGACTTTCGTAACCTTTTTTTAACCCTTTCTAAAGTATATACAGTTGAAAACTAGCGCTTCACTTGAACAGTATTTTTCACTGATTTGATGGACCTATTTGACTAAAACTCGAAGTTATGGGGATCCTATTATGAAACTTGATGTAACTACAAGGCCCAGTAGCAACTTTTAATAAAAACTAAAAAAAAAATCAGTGGGCGTTTTTCAAAAATAAAAACAAAAATTTTCTAAATAGTTGTTCTAAAATTTTTTTTGTTGAAAACTTATTTCAAATTTTTTTATTTTTTTTTTATTTTAAAGCCTTTTTGTTATACGATTTTTTTTTTCAAATCCTTATATTAAAATAAAAAAAAAGTTTTAAAATAAGAAATATATAAAAAAAAGTAAAAAAATTAGTTTTGAAATAAAAAAGTGAAAAAAGAATTTTAAAATAAAAAATTAAAAAAGGTCATAAAGTTAGTTTCAAAATAAAAAAATATAAAAAAAAATTTTTAAATAAAAAATATTAAGCTAATTTCAAAACTGTATTTTTTTATTTCAAATTTTTTTTTTTTTTCAAATCCTTATATTAAAATATAAAAAAATTCAAATAAAAAAAGTAACAAAATTAGTTTTAAAATAAAAAAAATAAAAAATAATTATATATTTCCTACTGGATATAAAATAAAAAGTATTAAACTTATTTCACAATAAAAATAAAAAAAGTAACAAAACTAGTTTTAAAATAAAAAAAAGTAAAAAAGAGTTTTAAAATAAAACAATAAAAAAAGGTAAGAAAGTTAGTTTTAAAATAAAAAAATATAAAAAATTTAGTGGGTGTTTTTCAAAAATAACAATAAAAGTTTTCTCAAAAATTCCTATTCTAAATTTGTTTTTGTTTAAAAGTCTTTTTTTCAAAACATTTTTTTTTTATTTTGTGTTATTTCAAGAATTTCTTTTGTTATAAACTTTTTTTCAAATCTTTATTTCAAAGTGATACAAAAATTTTAACAAAAAAATGTAAAAGAAAAACTAAATTAAAAGAGTAAATTAAAAGAGTTACTACCTCTAAATTTTAAAATAAAAAAATATTAAAAAAAAAAATTAAATAAAAATTTTTTTTTTATTTTAATACAATTTGTTTAAAATAAAAGTTAATTTTAAAATAAAAAAATTATTAAAAAAAATTTTAATAAAAAAAGTTTTTACAAAAAAAATTGTTTAAAATAAAAGAAATTATAATAAATATATGAAAATATTTAAAAGAACCGAAGATTTTTTCACTCTAAAAGACTTTGCCAAATTTTCAACCTTGAACAAATCTCAAAATTATAAATTTGTTTTCAAAATTGTTTCAGTTAACTTCTTAGTGTCGTCAAGCCCACACATAAATCAATTTTGTAAAGAATTTCCAGCAATGTCAAAAATATATGCATCACTTGCCATGGATTCGCTCACATGCAAATTATTCGAAACTCGTAATTCTTCCCTTCCCATCTAATTACCTCCCTGGGTAATAAATTGATCCAGTAGGGCATCAAAACATAGCACGCAGGTATTAAGAGTATGGCTGCTGGCTTTCTAGTTCTTGTTCTTTTTATTTGCCATTAGGTGTATTCCGAAGCTGCATGAGGACTATAGATATCGATAACTATGGTTTGAGAACTGAGACTGACAAACTGTGTTGACATTTCTATTCAGTTAGGTTTGGGAAGTCAACATGATTCTTTTAATGACAGAGAAATGCTTTTAAATTGTGGAAACTTACTTAAACAAATAAAAATTAAAATAAAAATATAAGAAGGCGCCATAATCTCAATTCGTCTCGTTCGCAGTTATAAAATCTTAATTCTTTTGTTGGCCTCTTTCCTTCGACTAAGTGGAAAATTTTACGTAAAAATCTTGGCTTACGTGCATATATTATAAACAGGTTGCGCAAGAATTGAAGCCAAATGACCAGCAATTGGGCTCATTTAGACTTATTATTCAGATTTGTTGGAAAAAGTAGTCAAAAATGTGACTGATCGAATGAATCATGTAAGGTGAAGCCGCGGACAGATAGAGATATGCAGGATATCATATGCAAAAAATAAATGCTACGAAATTATCTACCAGATTATAATGAAACAAAATCATTGCAAAATTATTTCTGCTTTTATTGACATTTTAAGTTCTCAAGCTTTTTAAAAATCTGTGAGTATCGATGATAGGGAAGAAAATTAAGTTCAAACTAAGATTTGACTTTATTTTATAGCGGAAATTTTATTAACTCCACAAAATGTAATTAATTCCTTCCATTTTTCATCCGTCGGAAAAAAAATTAACGAGTCGCATCGTTGGCGTAAAAGCAGACTCATACCTTTAGATATGGTGTAGTGGTTCAGAACCAAGGATTTGAATGCTCGGTGGTGGAGGTGAAGACGAAACCACTCAATAAATTTTTCTCCTTTTCACTATTCTTAAGATGTTTAGCAACCTTTTTGTAACACACAGTTTTCTTAAGAGGTTCTTTGCCTTCTTTATTAAACATAAAATAACTTTTTCTGCGCATCATTCAACTTTGTTGCTTTCCTTTGAATTTGTCAAGTAACTCAGATAAGTTTCCTAGAAACATTAGGACAGACATAGTTTTTTTGAGCGTAAATTACTTACAAATAAGGTAATCGCTCTCAAAATTTCACGCACGTAGACTCGAACCTGTGCACCTCCGAATAGTAGTGACGGACCAGGCCATTCGACTTTGGCGGCCGCTACTATAAATAAAACCTAACTAAAAATAAAAAATATGCTGACTATTTCGCATGCTAATTGCATTTTATGCAAATGCCAGATTTCTCACTTTCAACAAAAAAAAAAAAAAAAAATTATAATAATAAATAAAAAAATAAAAAATACAAAAATAGAAAAAATAAAAGAATATTTTAACAAAAAATTCATAATATCGGTGAATACAAAGCTTTGCTAATTTTACTTTACAGCGAAACAATAAATTGATCTATTAATAATTTGCTATAATTCTGAAAACACAAACCTCTTTTAGTTTTTGATTTTTTTTTTGCTTATTTTCACAACTTGTTCATATCTATTCCTTTCATTGTTGTACCGCGTTGCTATTTCTCAGCAACACTTTTCACGTAGCTTGAAAACAATATCCGGCTTCGATACAAATTTAGGCTAATTAGTGGAACGCCGAAAAGCAAAAAGGCTATTTTCATTAAACTGGTTTTTCATAATTCTTAACTGTGCACGCTTTTTTTTATCATTTGATTCATTCTACCTTTTCAGGTATAAAATGTTTATAAATAATTAAAAAAAAAAAACAAAAAAAAATATATAAAAAATTAGCTACTCAATTTGCATCCATTCTAAGGATTGGCTTTTAGAAAACGTGCAACTATTCATACATACATACACATGCACACAACATTAATACATAATAAAAATTCCCTTACGAAGTTCCTCATTCACCCAACTGTTCGCCGCTTACTGAGAAAACAGATGAGCAATTATTGTTGTACTCGCATTTGTTGCCGCTTGTTAAATATGCAAAGTAATTTAATTACTTTGGGAAGGCATAACTAAGCTTAGTTTGTTTAATGTACCTACATTCACACATATACTAGTATAGATGAGTTCAAATTTGAAAAACTTTTGAACTATAATTTATTGGAAGCTTCGATTTGTATAAAAAAATATGTTGTGTTTAGAAAAGTGTGGGAGATTTTAGGCGTAATTGTTGTGTTATCTCCGGGAAAATTTCGATGTCGTGTTGGAAAAAATGGCTAATTGTTTAAGGGCATGCAAATTGTAAAAAGTTTTTTGAATTAAAATAAGTATAAAAGAGTTTAAATCCGCTCGTAACTGAAATTGATATTCTCAGTGCACGTTTTAGTGATTTTTAAACGAGACACTGGATTAAGTAACTGCTGGTTAACATAATGGGGGAATGGCTTAAATGGAATCATATTAATTTGTATTTAAATATGAAAACATCCGTAAAGTTTGTCAGCGAGTAAAAGTGAGAAATTATTCAATACAGGGTGAGGCATTGCAATTTGGCGAATGGCGTTATCGGCCTATAGGTCTACGGTAACAACATTCGACCGATCAATCGTCAGTTTCAATTTTCAATTTTTCAAGCCAATCGCCATATAACGAAAGAGTGCACTTAGGTAGGTAGGTGAAATGGTTGAAGTGCCGGTATGGCACTCCTCAAATAGCAATAAAGCGCCATTTTGATACCTTTACGAAACCTCCAACAGGCAGATGGATAGAGCCAGCCAGAGTTGTTGATATAATGGAGGATATTGATTGGATTTAGGTTGGCGCACAGCCCCAGTCTGTCGAAAAAAAGGAGCGCTCAGTGACCATAGTCGTCTAGCTGCCAAACCCGGACATTTACAGAGGAAATACTCTACAGTCTCCTTCTCTGAAAGGTCCCACAGCTTCTGCTAGGGGGGTTAAATGGTAACCCTAGCTTTTCCGCGTGTGTGCCGATCGTTCAGTGACCGGTAAACACAGCTACGAGTTTGGAAATTCAATGGGGAAAAGTCCAAATGACTTTCTGAGTCCTCCGTATATTGTACTGAGGCCAAAGGATTTTCACAATAGCACATTAAGAAATGGAGCTCCATCTTTTCTGCGCTTTCCTGAGAAATAATTTGTGCCATTTACCTTTAACAACTATCAGGGGGATGCCTATGCCGGGGAAGGAGGTCTCTGGGGCCAATTCAGTCCCCTTCCTGGCAAGCTCATCAGCAAATTCATTTCCCTCTATGTTCCTATGTCCTGGAACACAGATCAGAGAAATGTTACCTGCACACCCAAGAGATTTGATCTCCTCTTTACAAGAGTTTACTAATTTCGTTCTGCACCATGGCGTCGTCAGAGCCTTAATCGCGGCTTGACTATCGGAGAAAATGTTAATATCTCCCGCGTGCCATAAGCATTTTTCATGCCTGCAAAGACTTCTGCTTGAAAAACACTAACAGTGTTTGGAAGTTTAAAGGAGATAGATAAATTGGCTGATTTAGAGAAAACCCCTGCTCCGACTCCAGATTTTATCTTGGAACCGTCAGTGAAGACAGAGGTGCAAGCTTCGGTGAAAGAAAATAATAATATTGCTTTATATAAAAATTACACTAGTCTACATAAAAAAAATATTTCTTTAAAAAACTATTTTAAGGACTAATTTGAGGACGTTGAACATGGAAATGGGCTTAATTTATTTTTCCAAAAAAAAATGTTTGAGATATAGGCAAAAAATCTGTTTTTTTTTCTATGTCGTTTTGCAGATATTGTTAAAAGCATTCCAAAAAGCGATACAATTTAAACTTTTATCAACATTATTCAAGGGACTTAAGTCGCCTCTTTCCATTGATACATTTTTTGTAACAATCAGAATAGTCCTTCACTATTTTTTTTATACTTGTTTACTCCTTTCGTTAAAATGGGGCCTCGACAAGAGGTTGGTTTCGTTAATCTGTTTTGATTTCTGACAGGGTAGGTGATTAGCCTGCATCAACATTTACAGACGTTAAAATTAAAAAAAAAAAACATTTGAAAATGATGGAAATTTTTGGAAACTTATTCATTTACATTCATATTCATTCATTATTTTTAGTTGAAAACTTCAAAAAAGGAATAAGTAAAATTATCATCATGAAAGGAATTATTGTAAGCCAGCATATAGTACATCGAAATCGAGCAAAAAATGTATAAGTTATGATCAAGTATGATATATTACAAGATTTGGCCACCCGAAGTGAGAACAACTTCGGCTGCCACGACATAGGGGATTCCGCAGCAGAATTGTGCCCGCTCATTTTATAATGATTTCCAATCAATCGTTGCTCAGTAGTACATAGATAAGCAATGGTGGTGTTTATTTTTTCTTATATCACCAACACAATCTCTTAACCAACATAAACTCAATAAAGCGATTAGCTTCAATTTTCCTCACATTTACTCTTTCAGTTGAGAATCTGTCAAAAACTTATTAATTTTTTATCGTTCCTCCGGCTGGTTTTATTTAATTTAAGAGACTATTGGATTACTATTGTAGTCGATCAGCTGTGCATATCGTCGAAAATATCGAGACTGTAATACACCCAAAGCGACAAAATTCATCATTTTGGGGCAAAATAGTCCCTCATATCATTCACAAAACACTACTGCACATTCAGAAAGTGTCTGAATGAGCCTATGTTTGCTCAAGGCCATCAGTTCGCCATTATTCTATAGAGCTGATAAGGTAGTCAATCGCCGTAAAAATTTCAAAATATATAAATCAGTGCATTCTCACCTTTCACAGGGATTTGGAATCCCTCAGTCGAATATCACGCATAGGACAATAAAAATAAAAATCTACACTCTATTCCCTCTAGTCCCTTGTGTAGAGTATTTAAGTTTAGCGCGAATTTTACGAAAATTCTGTATACGACTTTGTCTGAATTCAATATGTTACATTATTAATAGCAGGCAAGGGCTTTCAAGTTCAATAGTCGTCTAATAGTCAGCCGTTTTTTTGTTTTTTTGGTATTCCCAATTAATCGAGAAATTTTTCTCTGCGAGATATGAAAAACGGAAAGAAAATTAAATCTGAAAGAAAACTTTCGAATTTAAAAGAAAATTGAATTGCACTTTTCCAGCTTTGCTATCGGCCACAAATCAATGAGAAGCACTTTCCATCTCCGTATCACCTTCTTTGCCAACTAGCGTTCTTTTCGGTTTGGGTACTAATCGTAATACAATTTATGAAGGAAATTGATCTCTTCAAATATATTTTCATTAAAAATTGTATATAAACTGACTTACTATCAATTTTGCTTCGTGTTTTGCCTTGATTGTTTTCTGTTTTTTTTTTAATATTTCTTGTTTCATATTTTCATGAATTTTAGTTTTCTTGTTGAATATTATATACTTAACATTTCTCATTAAGGATACTCCCCTGGACTGCATTAGAAATCTGACCCAATTCATGCGCTCTTCGTTGATAAATTGCGGTGAATTTCGGACAATTAAAATCTTAAATTTCTTATTTATGCAAATCTGGTGTACATCTAGAGGCTCATTTATGACTTTTATAAATATACTTCTACTTGTAAAAAAATATAGATATTTGATTAACAAAAAACTTATGAACTTGCAACAAAGGCAAAATGTTTTAAAATTTTGCAGTTGTGGCAAATATTTTTATTTCTCTGTATTCTCAAAAAAATTCTATTCCAAAATTTCCAATTTTTCAAAATGCATTTTAAACCTACCAAAAGAAAAAAATTCTACCAGTTTTGGCACGAAAAGCACCAAACCGGCAACTCTGTTCATGTCCAACGCATAGTTTATGATTGGTTGAATAACATGTTATAAACATTTTTTGTTGTTGTGTTTTTTTGTTTTGTTTTTGTTTTGTGTAATGTAATGCTATTTAATTGCATGTTTGCGAATGTTTGTCTAAACCAGCTGATTGCAACGCTGGCTAATAGTCTGCAAACCGACCAACTGGCTGGCCGAAATGCCTGCCGACTTGCAAGTTGCGGGCAGACTGTAAATAAAAGCGAGAGTTTAAATGGATCATTACAAAGATTTATTTTTTACACCAGACAGCATGTAAATTATAGTGTGATTTTTTGCAATGCAATAAAAAACTCAATGATATACACACATAGATATATATGAATATATTTGAATAAGAAAATATCACTGACATAGAAACGCACATAGCTACCCATGTATGTATGGGTGTATACACAAGTACACTGAAATGTGTGTAAATTAGTTTTATTGCCGACTAGCAAAATGTAGGTTAATATGCCTGGCTCTAAGCGTTTGCTATTTTACCGTGACTTGCTATGCTTCAGCATGAAAATTTAATATGCTTTGTAATTATAATTATTTTAAATGCGTTTTAACTCAAAAACAATGTATATATGGTATTTATTATATTATCTAAAGAGATGAGAGGCCCGCACATCCATTATTGGGTATTTGGCTGAACTACGCCTCCAATTTGCGGTGTGCGTTTTGCTGCTGTTCCACAACTGGAGACACGTACAGTCTAATGCCGCCTTCAAATGGCAAATGATTTTTTATAAGAAGATATTTTCGTGGCAGAAATACACTCGGATTATCTACATGTTGTCATTGCCAGCGGGGGTTGACTGCTATTAGAAATTTAATGTTTTAGTCGTACCGCGTGATTTGAACTCGTGCTCTACCGAAAGGCAGTCATATACAAACGCATTTGGCTATGGCGGCAGCAACATATACGAGATAACGTATGGAAAGGACCTGCAAAATTTATATTTCAGAATTGTCGCAGTTTCTACGAACCAGTGTGTCACCACTCAGAAAGTCAGCAAAGCTTTTTTCGAGGGTAGCAAATGCTCTTTGCACATACACATACAGGTATAATGTGCTACACAATTTTTTTTTAAATCTCAGGTCTTTTACAGGTATACATATGTAGGTCGAAATGTGTAAACAAATTTAATGGTATTAATATTTTCTTCCCCTAGTCACTATTAACTCGTACACCTATGAGTTTTCTTTATAAGCCCCCTCTCCAAAATTGTTAGCACACCACAATTTCTTTGTAAAAATATACTAGCAAAAAACTCTTAACGCTAAATTTTGAACTTGGTCCAATAGTTTTGAAAATTTTAAATTTTTTTGAAACTTACAAGTTTTTAACTGGAATTTATAGAATTTTTATGGATATGCAGTTTTATAGTGCATTGAATTTTATTACAAAGAAGTGTAAGCTTCAAGTGACTATAAAATTCCATTAATTTTATGCTTGGCAAAATTTAAATCTCGTTTGGTCTCAAATACTTGAATGTCTTTGCGAAAATTTCGTCAATTTTCAAAAAATTGGATTTTTGTTTTTTGTATTTTCTTAAAGTGTAATATCTTAAAAATATTGTGTGAAAAGTCAATCCGACAAATAATTTTCGAGTTATTCAACAGTTAACAAAGGGCGTTCGGGCGTTCCGGAGCGTTCGAGAGGAATTAAGTAGCAGCAGCTGCAAGTAATCGACGTATGGAAGTGGCAGATAAACGCGCTAACGATAACACTCGAAAAGGTATGAAGAATGCTACGTAGGCAACAGCAAATCGATATGGTCCAGGAATAGATGACACAGTGTGAGTAATTAAATAATTCGTAGCAAAACTTTAAATGCGTTTTTCTCAAAACTATGTTTTTTGAACTGGTGATCACTGTAACTTAAAAACTGCTTGGTAGATTTCAATAAAATGTATACTGCTTTTGAAAAACACAAAAAAATCGTGCCTGATCAAAGGATTTTTTTTTCAAAAATTTCGATTTTTTTTTTTAACGATTAATTGTCGGTTTTTTTCTCGAAAATTTGAAAAATGTTTCCCAAGGAAAAAAAAAACTTCGATAATGCTCAAGATTGTCTATTAATAAAACTAATTTCTCTTGTCCGATTGATTTTAGATGAATCTCCAAGGATTTGTGACGATCACCGCAAGAGACTTTTGGAGAAACGGGCTCCCCACAAACAGCGATAACTTTTACAATTATTAATTTTTTTTTTAAATTTTGCTAAGGTCAAGTCGAAACATGATGTATTAATGCTGTGTTTTTATTTTTGTCAAATAAAGCAATTGACTAGCAAAATAAAATTACTGAAAATCATCATTTTTTCGGGCCTCTAACTATTCGTAACTCCGTAGGAATTCAACAAACATAATTGAAAGCTCTATTTCCCTAACTTAGCATTGTGTGTCCTCTGTTTATTCACTATGTGCAAGAGGCCGAACAGTTGCGAAAATCAATTTCAACGATGGTTTTGTGAATGGGAAAAGCCGCTAGCATAAATGTGTTTTGTCATATGTGAGCGTACTTGGAAGACGATGTAAAGGGGTTTCCAATAAGAGGTGTTATTTTGAATAGGATTGCGCAATCGAGAGATGATGATAAATTTTTTATGGCCGGAATTGGATGGTATTAATCTGGACAACAGTTATTTTCAACAAGACGGCGCTACGTGTCACACAAGCAACCAAACCATTGATCTTTTACGGGAAAAGTTTCCGCACCACAATTGCCCATCGAGATCTTGTGATTTAACACCTTGTGACTTTTTTCTTTGGGGCCATGTGAAAGAGAAGATCTACGCCAACCACTCGGGGTCGATTTAAGACCTCAAAGATGGAATTCGTGAGGCTATCGAGGACATAGGGCAGCCACTTTGCAATTCGGTTGTGGAAAATTTCAAGAAAAGGATATTGTCCTGTAAGCGTGGTCGTGGTGGTCATATACCTGATGTTATTTTCCGCTATTAACGGCATACCTTCCTCTTTATAATGAAATAAACATCCGATGATTTATATTAAATTGCTATTAAAAATGCTATTTTTTCTTTGAGTATCAAAATAACACCTCTTATTCGAAAATCCTTTAGTTGCAGAATACAGGTTAGGTTATCTGGCTGGTTGGAAACCATCACTTAAATCTATTGGTCTTTAGTATTACCGGATGAATCTAGACCTTAACGTTTCTTTGTAGTAGACATCTTATAATACGTCTGCATCTTTTGCGAATCCTAGTAAACCCTGAAGCTTTAACCCCTAAAGGTATTCTAAATACGCTTATTGTAGAACTCCTAAGTAGTTCAATTTGGTTCTAGCTAACGCAGGGCAAGAATACAGAAGGTGTTCTAGCGTTTCCCTCTCTTCCAGTTCATTGCGAAATCTGCAGCTGTCGTTGTTTGTAATTCCTATCTCGTATTCGTGTGCCGCTAAAAAGTTGTAGCCTATGAGTATACCTACCCCCAGTTTTCTTTTCTAGACAAGGCTAGTACGAATCTGGCGGATTTATCTGCATTCTGTGTGCACATGATTTTGCAAGCGACTAGATTCTTGCACTTCTTGTTCATCCGTATTTTTATGCCTGCAACGATGGCATTGTATGTTTATCGTATTAAAAGGTCACAGTATGTATTCTTGTTCAAATGGTATGCAAAAAGCGTTCTTGGCAATCTACAATTTACAATCATCTTCAATTTTGTTTTCTACAATGCCCTTAAGTCCGGGTACCCAATAGATGTGCAGCCTTCTGCCTGCGGCTAGTCTCTTACTTTGGCTTTCCTGCTTTTTACGACATTTTTAGATGAAATTTCATATTAGTTTATTGCTTTTATAGCCACTTCACTATCAACTTATATATTTATTTTGGATTTGCTCGATGACCTAGCGAACGCTATTTCCACAGCTATTCATATAGCAAAGACTTCGCCTTGAAAGACTTCTCCGAAACTTAAATACAAAACAGTATACAAATAGACAAGCATTGGAGCTCGAAAAGGTTACAATAAGTATTATTGACAAAAAAAATATTTCTTTTTTATTTAGTAGAAAAGTTATTCAAAAACGATATTGGATGATTAATTTAGCGCCCTCTGTAGTATTTCACACACAATATTATTTATTGTGTATTTGTAATGACGTGCACCTCTCTTACTTTGTAAAGAGTAAGCATAACAAAAATCGTCTAACCTCTAATCAACACGAGCTTACACATATGTGCTTTAAATTGTAGAATATGGACGCACATACTCGTTAATATATTCGTAGCTATATTTGCAAGTACACTTGGGCACTTCGACACTCAGGCACATTAACATATTTGCATATTGTTTCAGTATTATTACTTCACTTCTTTTTATTGCTGCGTCACACTTTTGAAAGTGAAACCATCTAAGCCAAGAAAAGAAAAAAAAATTATAAAACTCAAAACAAAAACAAACATCTAATTAGCCACCAACAACAAACTAATTAACTACCACCAAAATTGTGTGTCAGTAAAGCGGCCATATGTCCAAATAACTACCAGCGCAAGTCATGTGACGACATTGCATAGAAATAAGAAACGAAAATTATCGGAATAGTTAAAGAGTGCAAAAACGAATATGTCACTCAAAAAATGCACACGGAATATATAATAAGGCAGCTGGAGTTTGTCACAATAATTTGCACGTTGTCTGGCATGCAATGCATAGATTTGTGTGTTGGTATGTTAGATATCTAAGTTCACTTATTCGTTTTGGGAGGCGCAGTGAGCCGTAAGTGCCACCACCTAATCCATAGTTAATAAAAACTCGTGCCAGTCGCTAACTCATCTAATACGGTGAGCTTATTTGCAACTCACTTTGCATACCGAATTTGCATTTGGCGAAACGCCACACACGTACGTATATACATTTTGGTAATGGCTATTGTTTTATGACCAACAATTTTTTGCGTAATAATTTGAGTGGCGGAAATAAATTTGGCAGTCTTGATGCGCCCAGAGCGGAAGTGGGACTGACGTCGGCTGGTGGCAGTGGTGCGGTGATTAATTACTTAACGAATGTAAAATCAAATGCGAATTCGAACATTATTTGGAGTTTTGAAAAAAAAAAGAAATTTAGTTGTGAATATTAGTTTTGAATATTAATTTCTACACACTTGCGTATGCATACGGCCCCCCAAAAAATATAGCACCTCAACATTTTGTCTATTTGGACTATTTGACTGAGTAGCTAATATTTTTTTTATTTTGTTTGAAAATTTGTCTGTTTTTAATTTGTAATTTTTTCTAATTTTTGTATAAAGTTTGAAATTTGAATTAATTCAGAATTTTGTTAGATTTGACTGTTTCTCTTTCTTTCAATGCTCATTATTTGTTTGAAAAAGTATCAATAAACTGCCCTTTTCTATAAAAGTATTTTGCTATTTTTTGTAAAAATTATCATTAAAAGAAAAAAATATAGTGAACACCAAGGCGAATCTATTAAAGGCGGTGTTCCATCAGCTGATTTGTTTTTTGTTTCCTTCGCTGTATCTATGAGGCTGTCAGCACAGAATAAAACCAGGCGAAATGATTTTTTGTCTTCTACTTTTCCAATACTTTGACGTGACATTCAAACGCACAAAACATTGTCGTTGGTCTAGTGCCATCACCTTTAATAAATGCACCTTGTTGAAAACCAACAAAAATCTGTTTTAATTCAAATTTCAAACTTTATACAAAAATGAGAAAGAAATAAGAAAAAATTAAAAATTAAGAAAAATGAAAAATTTTCAATAAGAATGAAAAAAAAAAATATTGGGTCCTCCGTGTTTATCCCATTTAACTTTAGTACAAGAAATTGCAAGTTTGAAGTTGCTAGAAATTAAAGTTTTTATTTATAATTTATTTCCTTGACGATGTTGTTTCTTATGAAAAAGAAAAACACGCAACACAGCCAAGGAAAACGTTTGCCATAATCACACGAGCTTTTGAAATGCTGTAAGTTTGCACTTTATTATACTAAAATTACATATACAAATCTGACCACCCATATTTTTTTTATTTTTATTCTGATAAAACTTTTTTTAAATTGTCATTATTTCTAATTTTTGTATAAAGGGTGAACTTTAGATATACATATATAGATTTTTTGATAGTTTTGACTTTTTTTCTCTTAGTTATCATAATTTTTTTATAAAAGTATCAACGGGAAACTTACGAGCTTTATTTTTTTCCTTTTTCAGTGAGTTGGAAAACTCATCTCTCCAAAAAGATGGATATAACCCTTGAAAATTTTCGTGCGATGATTTATTAGTAATTTCGACGCGGATTATCGAGACAAAAGTGCATTGATCAGCTTACTTCCACTTTTCTAATGCTTTCGTTGAAGCACCACACTTAGTCACTGTAAAAACTGCTGCTTCAACGAATCCCAAGCTGGACGTCGATTCTTGCAGGATGAGTTTTGAAAAGACCATCCAAAAAGGGTTGTTTGTGCTTCAATTGATAACGAGAGATCGTGCTGTGACATATCGTTAAATAGAGGAGAGCTACTTCAGCATTAGTGGGATCAGCTTAAATTTAATATTGCGTGTGCATTTGGTCTTCAAGAAAATTTGTTCTAGCTGGCTGTCATATAATTTCATAATGTCGTCAAAAAGGACGTGCATCGATTGGAATAAAGAAATGTTTAAGAAGAAATGCAGCCGCAGTGGTTCAAAGCACGTCTATGACATCGTAACAAGTGATGAATTTTGAATTTTTGCATACGAGCTGAAAACAAAATAGCAATCGACAGTATGCGCGTTCCAAGATGAGTTTAGTTCAACAAAAGTTGTGCACGGAAGAAGCACTTCGAAGCAAATTATCCCCTGTTTTTTGGAAAATCAAGTCATGCTGCAACTGTACTACTACAGAAACTTAAAACAGTCAATTCTGAGTGGTACACAATCATTTTTTTCCCAGAAATCTTTGGAGAATGAAGGAAAATTAACCGTCGAAGGCGTATCATCCTTCTCCAAGACAATGCGAGCGCTCAAATGTCGGAGCACACAACAGCATTTTTGAGCACTCACAATAACGAACTAATAGGGCATGCCTCATTTTTTTATTGTGGCTGAAGTAGCATTCAAATGCCTTCGCACTGACAGCGACCGCCATCTACTGCGGTGAGTGGGGGTCCACTAAAGCAGTCCCTCCTCCTTTTCCGGGGAGAGGGCCCTAATTGGACACTTAATGATTTATTTTTGTTCCCAAATACTAAAAAGGCAATGCGAATTTAATGTTTTTTATTGTCTGAATAAACTATTACAGCCTTTAAACAGCTCGTTTTGGAGGTATCCACTTCCTGTGCTTTGCAAACTAATTCAACCGAGGGAGAATATTTTGAAAGCCTGTAGAGCTATATGCATTATTATTTTACTGAGTTTTCATTATTGGTCGCAAATAGAAAAGGTAACAGTCGTAGAATTCCATCAGCTAAAGAACTGCCTTCACAAAAATTGTCTAAAAATCCAGAATAACGAGGGTGAAATTTTTATGGAATGTGAAAAATTTGTCTCATAGTTTCAAACTTGGATTTTTGTAGTTTTACAAAAATATAGTTTCCAAAAAAATAAAATTCGAAAATTTATATACATATATAACCAAATCTTACCAATATAAGGTGACTTATAGTTACGTCTCTCATTTTATTAGTGAATTCCTATAAATTAAACTCAACTCGTTTGTTTTGCCAGGAATAAAATAATTTTTAATTTAAATAAAAAAATATGTTTAAAACCCATTTATTTATTATTTATTGTATGCCAGAAGAACTTCGTAAACAATATTCATGCAATTTTTTCGAGTTATGTTGTTGTAAAATAATTAACCCTCCGTTGGGCGCCCGGGTCTGGTAAAAAGACTTTTTCGAATTTGAACGTGAATTTAACATTTTTCTATTACAGCTTCCAAGTAGCTTCCTAAAATTTAATTTTCTATCGATTTATAGATGTAGCCTTTAAAAGGAACCCCGAACTGGACGAAAAAAAGGTCAGACTCGGGTGCTCAATCAAAGGTTTTAAAAAAGGTGTCCAACGGAGGGTTAATATATAAATCTCGAGATACCAGGATTGCATTAACAAGATCCCCAAAATTTCCGGATCGGAAAAATTACAAAAATTTACATTCTTACGAATTGGCGCAATAGAATCCTCTCTCATTTGGAAATTATTTTGATGGTAAAGAACTGATCGTGATTAAAACTGCCTTCTCAAACACGAAATCATGAAACTGCCTTCAAATGAACAAAATTCATTGAGCTAAATGTTGTAGGTTTGATTTAAATTGGACATCCAAACAATTTTAACCCCACCGTAGTCGAATAGGTTGGTGCATGACTACGATTCGGAATTCACAGAGAGAACGCAGGTTCGAATCTCGGTGAAACACCAAAATTAAGAAAAACATTTTTCTAATAGCGGTCGCCCCTCGGCAGGTAATCGAAACCAAATCGAATTGTCCCTTTGCTGCTTTTTACTTCTTCCGCACTAGCAAAACTTCCTTGTGGTACAAAAGTGCACAAAAAACGAAAAACTGCACATTGACGCAAGTCATATAATTTTTCGTATTAACTGAAACAAATGGTCAGAATATTTTACTTCGCCTATAATTACATTGTAAGCAGTTCCAGCAATCACTCAAATTGCTTAACAATCTTCCACATTAGCTCAAGGCCTTTAAGAAGCGGAAGTACTACGAAAAGCTATAATTTTACAAGAAGCAAATAATCACAAAATTCTGCCTACAGCTGGCCCACTAACTATGCGCATTTCTGTGCCTCAGCTGTCATCGAAAACAAAGAAAGACAAAAGGAACAGTTGTTGGTTCATGCGTAGCAAACCACGCTTCCGGTTCGCTGTAAATGTGGCTTTTGCTGCCGTCTCATGGCTGCAATTAGATTGTCAATCATAATTGACAGATGAACATAATTTGAGATGCAATCAGGCTTTTGTTTTTTGTTTCTGTACATATCTCATTGAAGTCGTCAAATCATTCAATACCTGTGGGCTTAATTATCTGGTTATTAAAGAGCTTAATGGGTCCCACGTAAGTGCGCGCAGCTTAATACGATTATTTCGTCAAATAATTTTATGTTACGTTTGTTTTGCGGTATTTTTATTATTTTTAAATATTTTTTCAGTTATGGTAATTTTATAATGGTTTTACAATTTTTTATTTTTTTTATTTAAAATTAGTTTTTTATTTTATTGAAAATTTATTTTATTTATTTTTTATTTTTGTATTTTTATTTTTATTTTTTTTTATTTCATTTCTTTGCTTGTTTTCCTTGACAACGTACAAAACTTATGAACTCACTCACTGTGAAGTCAAATTTACCAACCACCTCGCCAAGTTACCTTTAGCGCTTCATCTGCGCGCTGCGTGGGCGTTTGTCTATTCGCGTTCGTTGCTTAAGTCTTTTATTTGCGCAAACTGAGTTTGCAGTTTTGCTGCTGTTTACTATCCAAATATTTCTTATTATTTACTTTAGTGTTAAGTGTTGAAAAGTAAAAAAAAAATATGTCTGCATGCTATTGCCACTACTTTTATTGCACAAATCCTTTTTGCTACCCGTTTACTCTCCCTTTTTCCACTTATCTATGTTTGTACGCGTATTACTGTTTACTACTGTTCACCATAGCCTATCATCATTATACAATAATTCTGCATCACGTTTCATTTGGTCGCCGCACGTTTGTCGTAACTTATTACGCATGACTTTTTATTATATCAACTAACTTGCTTATGTATGTGTGTGTGTAGAGGGGTGTGTATTCGACGTGCTACTCAATTTACTTAAGCCAGTCTATATAATTAACAATAGTCTATCTACTTATTATTTGGTGTGTCTGTGTTTGTTGCCTATTTCGCGCGCATACCGTGACTCATTAACACGTCGCTTTGCTTCGAATATAATTGGCTATTGGGAATTTTTGAATGAACTTTTTTTGTACACAATAATAAGCATTTTTTCCTATACAGTTTGTTTTGAACTTATATAAAATGGGAAATATTTTCTTTCGTTTTGGTGTCTTGTAAGCAAATCGAATACCACAAGAGTGATGAATTGAAATGCGATATCTTTTTTGATTATTGCAAAGCGTTTCAAACAATTTGTTATGCTTATCAAGGCAGATTGAATGGTTGAATGGCAACAATGCTTGCGAGTAAGCGGTTAAAATGTTGACGAAAACGAGGAAATTAAAAGGAGCCAATTTTTTTTTGTGTTTTCGAGAAGTTTATTTGCTGGTTTTTAATGAAATTAAACTAAGCATTTTTCGTTTATACTAGTAATTTAGTTTTTGAAAAATAACTAATATAATTCCTTTAAAAATATCCATTGACAAATGCACTCCAACAAATAAGGGGATTTGAATATAAATTCTTTCGACTCCGATATTTTTGCTTTGACTTTAAATTATGTTTTTTTTTACCCATAAACATATTATATTTATTCCAGAAGTATTTATATATAGCACATGAGCTGAAAAGTCCCAGGCCTAACAAAGAAAACACATTCTTCTTTGTTCAATATTAGCATTATTCATCAACGTAATTTCCATCAAGAAGAAGGCAATCGATCTAGCGCCGCTATAACATTTCAATACCACTTTTTGGAACGATTTATCTTTTGCCTCAAAAAAGGCCTCAGTTTCAGCGTTAACCTCTTTATTCGAGGGCAATTTCTTTCCAGCGCGAATTTCTTTTAGATCTGCGAACATGTGGCGAATACGGTGGAAGTGGGAGCAATTCGAAGGTCAATTCAATACTGGTCAATTCATTATTTGCAATGAAATTACGGATGGATTTTGTCTGTTACATAGCATTTTTTTATTAAACAATCTTCGAAAAAAAAATTTTTCTTGAAAATTACAATTTTTTTTCTTGAAAATGCAAGTGGACTTTTGCGTTACATAGTTTTTGTTTATTAAAATATTTTCGAAAAAAAAACTTTCTTGAAAATTAAAATTTTTTTCTTCACAATAAAAATTTGTTTTTTGCAAATATATTTTCAATGGATAAATTTATTTGTGTTACATAGTATTTTTTTATAAAAAAATTTACCGAACAATTTTTTTGGAAATTTTTAAAATTTTAAATTTTTTTCTTGAAAATAAACATTTTTCTCTTGAAAACTACATTTTTTTCTTGAAAATTAAAATTTTTGTCTTGAAAATTGAAGTTTTATTCTTGTAAGCAAAAATTGTTTCTTTTCTTTTTTCTTAAAAATCAATTCGAGGGTAAATTCAAGTAGTCTTGCCACTGTTTTGCCATTATCAACCCGTTCTTGTTTTTGGTCAACAGTGGGCAAACGCGGCACCGATTTTAAACAGAGCTTTCTGATATTGCTGATAATGCTTATAAAATATAAAGCCAACTCCTCCTTTTGATACCTTTACGATGTCATCTAACTCACTCAACTTCACTTTTCGATCATTTAAAACTATTTTGTGGATTTTTTTGATGTTTTCTGGTGTTACCGCCTCATTTGACCCGGAACTTTTCAGCCCATGAGCTACATATAATTGGCGCTTACTCCTTTATTTTGGATGTTTGGTCAAGGTTTTCCTCCTGTTTGTAGTGTGCGTCTTGTTATTGTTCTACAAATGGAGGGATCTACAGCTTTAGCAGACACCCAACGTTGGCTGTTGTGAAAAAATCCCACTTTTGGGTAAATGAGTCTACCTCAATAACGTCTTTATAAAAATTTACTAATCGACATATCGCGCTAAACCTTATTTAGGTGCCACTTGAATATTGTAAGGAATGGATGAAAACCACGTCCACATGTCAAGAGTTGGATTCTTATAAATTTCCATCCATTTCTCTGATGTTAAAAGTTATACATAATTCTCATTCCCTATAAGATTGTTTGATTCCAAAATTGTGCCTTGATATAGGGCATAGATCAAAAAGTACCGGGCAGGTGATGTTGACTGTTTTCTTCGATTGCCAAGACGTAGTGCACCATGAATACCTTTCATTGAGCCAGGCAGTCAATAAAGAATATTATTTATCCGTTTTGAAGCCTTTGAGAGATGATGTACGTCGCAAACGGCCTTAAATATGGGCAAACAATTCTTCGCAACAATTCATCGCACCGAGCCTAAATTCTGCTGGATTATTTGACCAAACACCAATTAAATTCCATCGGGCAAGCACCGTATTTACCTGATATGGCTCCGTGTGACTTCTTTTTGTTTCCCAAGTTGAAGTTACCACTTCGTGGAAGGAAATTTCAGTCGTTAGAGGAGATCAAAGAGAATGCGACAAAGGAGCTGAAGACCATCCCTTCGTCGGCCTACCAGGGGTGCATGGAGGGCTGGGCTAAGTGTTGGCACATGTGTGTTGCTTCAGACGGATCATATTTTAAAGGAAATAAATAAATTTGCCTGAAATTTAACTCTGTTTTGTTTTATTTAGACATTCTCGGTATTTTCTGATAATAGGGTAAAGTTCGCTGCGGATCGAACTTAGCACCCCTTTGTGTGTGTTCATACAATTTAGCTTCATTTGGAATATAGCGAAATTAGTACTAAATATGTCCATTTTTCATATAGCTTTTCTGAAAGCAAGCAGATGGAAGATGTAGAAACTGAATACAACTTACGCATTTATTCACTGAAGAGGGCGTATTAAGATGTAAGGAATTATAAGGGACCTAATTGGTCCATTCAAAGCTCTTTAGGACTCAAGGAAAATAAATATTCGAAATAAAAAAGATTGTTACCTGTTCTATTATGCAGGAGCAGATAAATTCTTCAATTAATATTTGCAATTCAATTCAATGCAAGTTATCTTATAAGTGCTATTTGATGACTTTAAGTAGGGAATGGGTGGCATCTCTATGGAAATTATAAATAAATATTGAGACATACACCAGTATCGGACACTGAAGCAAATACATTTGAGCAAATTTTGTGTTTTTTGTTTTGCAACTTATCCAACTTTAATTAAAAAGTAAAAGAGCAGCCTTAGACTATTTGCCTACAAATCTCAGTAAGATATTTTCGAATAAAGGCCTCACAATATAATTAATTTATTTACACTTAGTTGTATAGGTTTAAGCCTGATTATTTTAGCTATTGAGCGTTCACTTCGACAAGGGCTCTCTTCTTCTGGTTCATCTGATATGCGGGTAATAATGAATACCAGCAGCAAAAGTGATTTGAGCAAGTAATGGGAGCAGTTAATAAATATCAGCTTCAGTAAATAATAAAAATATCAGTTTAATAGCTCCAATCTAAACAAATACTTTAATATAAGTCACATGATTCTGAAAAGTAATAGGAATGCACAATTTTATAATACTTTAAATGGCAGTGATTGATTGTATGCCAAACAATGATTCGCACATTTTCAATCAACTTCGCCAAGAGCTTACTCTGTTGCGCATGCATAAATGAGACATACATATGGAGATATGTTGGTATGTAAAACACCGATTGTTACTTTAGCCATTTGCCACCTATCAATAAACACCTTTCATTCAGGTGCAAAATTTCACTTTCAACAAAAAAATTTAAATTCATCCACTAATTTGCTATTCATTTTTTGCTTGAAGTGCAGAAAAAATTCATTTGCAGACAATAAGAAATCACAGATGAAAGCAAAAATGAGGCGGAAGCGCAAATACGACCACAAATGCGCCAATTTACTGCGAGTGAAAGGGTGTAATGTATTATATATGAGAAGGTGCATGGTATATTGGAAGAGTGCAAATTGTGCACGTATCACTCTGATGATTGATTCATCTCCTTACGTATCATATGCCCTGCCCTATAAAGGCTGTTTGTCTTAAGTGGTTGGCTGGCTTTCAAAGACGATATTCAGACGAAAGTTAAGGGGGATTAATTTAGCTGACGACTCAGCTGAATTACTTCCAGCGCAAGGGATGGCTTCGAAAATAGTGCAGTTGTCTGTTAGTCTATATGAATATTGAAATTGGCGATCCAAACAAAATATGGCAGCTCCCACTCTTTCATATCACTCATATTTTCTACAGCTATTGAATCAAGGTAAATTCTTTTACGTGTTTTGCTCAATTATTATTCAAAGGATTAGGTAAATGTAGAAGTTTCAGAAATTTAATGTTTTTGGGCCTAAATGTTTACCCAATACCCTAAAATAAACATATTGAAGAAGTTTTTATAATACTTTTGTAAAATAACATCCGTTGTCCACTTTGACTTATATGTTGAACTTTCAGTTCTATGCAAACCGTGCCGGAAACTTTTCATTCATTTTTCTTTTAAATTAAGACTTTCTGAAGTCAGCTCTACAAAAGCTCAAACAAATTTTGACCGACTGGTTAGAATATTTTAACAGTATATTTACTATGGAATTACGAATGAATTTTTTGAGTTACATAGCATTTTTTAAACAATTTTCGAGAAAAAAAAATTTGTTGAAAATTTAAATTTTTTTCTTGAAATTACAGGTGGAGGTTTTTGCCTTACATAGTATTTGTTTATTAAAACATTTTTGAAAAAAATTAATTTCTTGAAAACTAAAATTTTTTTATTGAAAATTAAAATTTTTTTCTTGAAAACTAACATTTTTTTCTTGAAAATTAAACTTTTTTTCTTTAAAATTTACGGAAAGATTTTTTGTGTTACATAGTATTTTTTTTAAACAATTTTCAAAGCGAAACATTTTCTTGAAAATTAAATTTTTTTACTTGAAAATATATTTACAATGGATTTACAGATGAATTTTTTGCTTGACATTGTATTTTTTTTAATAAAAATTTACAAAAAAAAATTTTTGGAATTTAACATTTTATCTTGAAAATAAATATTTTTTTCTTGAGAACACAATTTTTGTTTCTTTAAAATTTAAAGTTTTTTCTTCAAAATCGAAATTTTATTTTTGTAAACTAAAATTTTTGATTTTTTTTAAATCTTTTTTCTTAAAAATCAATAATTTTTTTTTAAATCAAAACAAAAAAACAATACAACTTCGACAAATGTAATATAACTTGGAATGTAATCCGTATCAGCCGCCGTAGCCGAATGGGTTGATGCGTGATTACCATTCGGTATAGCCCAGGCTTGAATCCTCCAGTAGGCATGAAACACCAAATTCTACGAAAAGTGTTTTCTAATAGCGCCCGCCCCTCGGCGGGCAATGGCTAAGCTCCGAGTTTATTTCTGCCATGAAAAAGCTCCTCATAGAAAATCAGCTGCCATTCGGAGCCGGTGTAACAAGTTAGGTCCCTCTAGTTGTTTGAAAAATGTATATATGTAGTGTCGAGCCTAATGTTTTTGCTTGAAAATGGCAGCACCGATACCATAAAAAGCAAGCTGAATCTTGATCTGCCTGAAAAAATCTGTTATATCAAAAACTTCAATAGATATACAAAATGAATTAATTCGTTTAATTTTTGATACAAAAAAATAGTTGATAAGTACGAGAAAAAAATTATTTGTAAGTATTTGTAGGCTTCCTGTATAAGCAGTTATGTGGAAGAAATTTTGAATATTTGCTACAGCGTCTTCCAAGTTCGGGGTGTATTTTTTTTGTCTGCAATATAAAGTAATACAGCTGCTGCAGTTCTCCGACATCTCTTTTGACAGATGTTAAGACGAGAATCTATAATTTACTAAAACAACTGTTTAAAAATAGTTAAAAAACTATTCTAAAGCTGAAGTAGTTTTCACAAAAATGAGAATAATTTTGTGCCGAATACAAAAATTCTTAGATGGAGCTCCAGTTATACTTAAATGACATCCGGAATTCCGCATCGGCAAAATATGTCATCCATGTTGTAAATATTTATAATTTTTTTTTTTTTATTTGAAAAAATTGGAAAAGTAATGAATTACAATCACAATGAATTAAAAAGCATTCATTGTGATTGTAATTCATTACTTTTCCAATTTTTTCAACAAAAAAAAAAAAAAAAAAAAAAATATTATCTTATCTATGGCAGAACCTTTACTATATATTTCAGTAGCATTTTCTCATTCAAAATATATGTTTATTATTCATTCAAAAAACTTTAACTCGAATTGAAAACACCAAGTATTACGTTTGGCTAAACAGGTTCGCTACTTAAGTCTTTTGTACGCAGTAACAGTAACAAAATATATAAGTATAAAGAGCAACACGTGACATTTCATAATCGCATTTTGGCAAATTTAAATGCTGCATAAATAAAAACAACAACAATAAAAAGTGTAAATGGCAATCGCATTAAACCATCAAACTAAGAAACGAACGAACCCAAGAAAGTGAGTGCCAAGTAGTGAGTGTGCGCGCGTTTTTCGTCGTAGTCATCGTCGAGTTAAATTTCAACAAAAAGAAAATTACGCCAACATATTACGACACTCCGTGCACGCGGTTGGTGGTGTTTTTGCGTGGATAGGCCTTAACTATGACTTTTTTAGTGGATATTTAGATATGCCGACAAGTAGATTTAGTATACCGCAAATGTATGTATATATACTATTGCAATGTTTGTGTAGGTGCGCATATCGCTTGTGGGAGTTAAAAAGTTATGTGTTTACTAGTTTTTGTAGCGCTTCTGCCGAGCTGCTGCCTGATTGTCTGTGCAATGTGCAACACCACTTTTGCTTCTTTTTCTCATTTGTTTGAAGGAATTTTTCATGTGTGTGTATGGATATGTATGTATGTATGTAGGTAAATAAAAGCAAGATAGTAAACCAACTAACTAACCAGCCAGCGTGACACACTTTACTTGCCCCGCTCTTGGTTTTGTTTTTAATTTTTCTTCACAAGTGTGTTTGTTGCAATTGCGCATCATGTGACTGCCAAGTTGCAAATGCAAACTAAAAAAAAAGTAAAAAGTAAACTATGAAAAAATTGCTAACAGTAATAAAAGCAAACAACGGAAGGCTGAAACAAAACAAAGTTTGAAAGATAGTAAAATATAAGCCAACAACAAATATGCTTCTGCTGTCTTGTAACAATGAACTGAAATTGCATGGCAAATAAAAGAAACAACAACGTTAATTACGACTGCCGCTTCCACCATCTGAAAACGATATTGTTTTTGTTTTTCGTGTTTTTGTGTTTTTTTCTTACTTTAGCAAATATGCGGCAAAAGTGAAATAACAAAAACAAATATGCATCTGTTACGTTGAGTGAAGTTAAAAGGGAAAGCAAAATGAGAAATAAAAGAAGAGGAAAGAGGAAGTAAAGGCGTTGGCTGCGACGAGTTTTCGCACTCAAAAGAGACGCAAAAAATTTGTGAAAATTGCAATTTTAGCTAAAATCACTTGCGGTTTACATAAAAATATGCTATTAAAAAATAAAGTAAATAAAAAGAATTTGCGTAAATAACGGAAACAGATCTCGGGCTATATTGGATAAAAAAATAGGCTAAGGTGGTTGGAAAAAAACATACAAAAATAAAAAATCATTGGATCGTTATTACTTTAACCCGGGGTTTGACGCTAGGCAAACACAAACACAAGCGGTCGCAGCCGGGTAAAAACTAACACATATTATATAGGTGTATAATTAATTAAATATTTATTTTACGTAGGGAGCGCCTCTTTTCTTTTGTTTCTATGCAGAAAAGTTCTTGAAGCGGCAGGCCACGATATTTTGTAGAAAAAAAGGTAGAAGTGGTTTCATTACCTCGGTGGTATTTTTTACCCAGTAGCGACGAATAAAATAAGAACATGGAAATGAATGGAGATCGTAAATGAAGTTAATTCCAGAGAGCAGCCTCCAGCTAAAGTGTCCAGCAACCACTTCGAAGGCAACCACTTGAAATATCTTCATATAGCTATGAGTCTTGTAATATAAGTTTGGGCAAAAAGAAATTCCTTATTTTTGCAAACAATTTTTCTGCAAATGATTTAAAACTGTTTTATGGTGCATCTTTAGCTCCTGGGCCACGCTACGACTAACACGACGGTCAATTTCGATTAGTGCTGTGACTTTATCGAAATTATAGACATTTTCTTAACATCAAAGATTTCTGAACGGAATCAATGAAACCAAAATTGCACGAAATTAACCGTTAATATATCTATAACAGGCACCATAAACACCATTCACAATTTCAGCTGCCTGGCTTGCTTTTTCGCCTTATCAAAGAATAAAAATAAATGTAAAATGTACTGAATTTTCTCATTCTTCACCTCCATTGTTAACAACCTCTAACGCACAGCTGAATGGAACAAAAAAAAAAAAACAGCAAAGAATTTCTTAGTATGAAATGTGAGTATTAAAGATGGCAGTATTTTTTAATTAAATATTATTTAGTAATTTTTTTAGACTTTCTCACGACAACGTATTTGCAATCACTCCTTACTTTGTTTGCTCCACTTTTTCCTGAATATTTGCAAAACAAGAAAGTGAAGTTAATAAATGCTTTCGCTTTCATTACAAATTTATTGATCTCACATTCCCTTGCATTTGCGTTTCACAATCAGGTAAATGCTTTATTTTCACTCCACCGCTGTTGGTAAAGGTGTTCGATTGCCGCAAGCGTCCCATATGGCGCAATAGTCAAGCCAGTACAATTAAACAATCAGCTCAGCAGGCTACCTCAAGGCACTCAACCCGCAAGGCAATAAACCCCTTTAAGCAGACAATCAGAAGCCGCCTTGTGTCAGCGTTGCCACGAGATCTTTGGCGAATATGTATTTCGTGGAACTGCCACAGCATTAGAGGTGCAGGCGTTGGTAAAAAGAGCAAACCAAAATAGTAAAATCAATGAGTGAGTAATGCAAGAAATAATAAGTACGGTGGGTAATAAATAGCTCAGTGGTACAGACAAATGTCGACGCCCTAGTCAATGCGTTGGCGTGTTTGGCAGCCAACTGCTTTTATGTCTGGGCCAATAAACTTTTGTTGTTATGATGTGGACATGTCTGTTGCTAAGAAATTTTTGCGTAAGTTATGTTATCTTGACTCCTTTTACAGTGTGTATGAGTACTTTACAAAAATTTGAATCTATTTTTCCTATTTTAATTTTTTGTTTGTTAAATTTCGATCGTTCAGTTCATACCCACAAGTGACGAGAGGTTAAATAAATTATTTTCTAATCATATTTTTTCAAAGGGATTTCAGAGTAAGAAGGATGTTGGGTATATCTTCTACTTCCACCTACTACTTTCATTGTTAATCATCTATTTAAAAACCAAAAAAAATCAATTAATCTCACCTATAACATTTCATTTAAAGCAAATGGAGCCCAAATTTGTCACTGTTGACAAATATGATTTCGAAGTTATAAGAGATTTCGTTTATATAGGAACTAGCTGTGAAATACAACGGAGAATTGCTCTTACCAACAAGTGCTTCCTTTTACTAAGTGGGCAATTGAGTGTTAAAGTCTTCTCTCGACGAACAAAACTAACTCTCTATAAGGCTCTAATCCAGCCTGACTCAGTCTGGCTTAGAGTTGGAGAGTTAACATAAATTGTACTAAATATTACCACTCCTGCAGTTTCATGCGGCTCCGAAGGGCAGAATGCAGTTTAAGACAACCGTTTACTTCTAATATAAAGAGCAACAAATTATAATTTTCTTGCATTCGATGTAGTTTTGATAACAGCGGGGATCGCACTCAGAACCTACCTCCATTATTTCTTATACCAACGGACACAGCTACGACCCCAATCGCCCCTTGCTGAAGCAAAAATGCATTGAATAGTTTTACCATCTTCCCACTACCCGCCTAATTCAATACTTGCTATGCATTTCTATGTAACCGCGAGTCGATGCCATTTTCTATGCGTAATTGACTGCAATTGTTTATGTATGCATAAGCGCAATTGTGTTTGTTTACTATTTTTTCACCTAACGATTCCTAATTGCCACAATTGTTTTGAAAAATTGTGTCTATATGCCGGTGTACTTTACATATTTATTGAGTTTTGCGCTTGGAATGAGGGCAAACGAAATTGTTTTCTTATTGCGTCAGTGTGGTATTCGATACAAAAGATTATATATTTAGGACAACTGTAGTGTGCGTACAGCTATATTGCTCTTTGTAGCGGCTATAATTTAGAAAAAATGGTAATAATAAATTTTGTTTTATGGCAGAAGTTCGTTGCTTAAGTCTTTCATATGAAATGCTTGAAATCCATTGCAATGCGAATTTGTAAACTATATTTATGTTACAATATTATATACTTACACACGCATAAATGTGTTATTATACAAAATTGTTGCCAATTTTAATGATAGTTTTTAAGCAAGACTTTTATGTTGAAGAAATTTCTGGCTTAAATTTTTATTTTTTCAATTTTCTGAAGATAAAAACTGTTTTTCTTGTTTGATTTTTTCAAAATTAAATTTAATGGCCTTTTGTTTATATGGTATGTATACATCATACAACTGATTGCAATATTTGCATTATTGTGAGTAGCAACGGGAATGCCTTTAGGTGTGTTTGAACCCATCGGGTGGCGCCGGAATCTTGATAATACTAAAAAAATGGAATTTGCTCATTTTCCGAATATATCTATGATTATAAGCGATAAGGAGTCAAACATTTAAATTTTTTGATATTTTATAATAAAGTCGAAATAAGCGACTGATGAGATTGTACTTGATTGAGTCTTATGGATTGCTGAACACCGCAAAAAGAGGTCTTTGCACGTTTTTCATAAACTCACGGTACAAAACAGGCACTAATAAAGTGCAAAAATTCAGTGCTCCTCCGGATTCACTCAGTAAAAGTGGGTTTCTTTTTAAAATTAAGGTGCGTCAATAGGAAATATATCCACTGCACACAGACGCAAAATAAACAAACAGGTGGAAAAAGGAAGAGGGGCCTTGGATGACGACCAGCTGTGGCTAATTTAGTTTGTATTAACCGCTTCAAGCCAGGTGTGTGATATTTAAACCCGTAATATCCGCAAAATGTAGATCCTAGATGCCTAAATTTTTGCCCAACGAAATCAATGTAGCAGAGAAAAAGTTGCTGAGATGATTCCGCCTCATTCTTCAGACAGCTTCTGCAGAAATTACTTGAAGAAATCACAAGTCTCACTGTACGGACACTCAACGAACAATGCACGGTAAGGATACCTACCTGCTGCCGACGTAAGCTGCGACTTTATTAGCCTTACACAGCTAAAAGTATTATAAGCGAAATTATTTGTGTATTTTTAGTTAAAAGATGTGTCAATTCTCAATAAAACTAAACCAACGCCTGCTTTATATTATTTGGAGATTACGGTTTTTCATCAAGTATGTATGTATTTGCTACCTCATCATCATCATTATCAGCTCAAGAGCCCGGTCCGTATCTTGACTTGTTGTAACATTTGTCTACAGTTCATATTACAAAATTATTGATCTCTTATAATTTTCACATCTATATATCACTAGCTTGGCAACAACAAACTGAGCAATCATTTTGGTGCACACTCTTCAAGCTCATTACATAATTTGGCGCAAATACATATCGCAAATAACAATTATTTTTATCGGCAATTCCTTGCCTTGTGCAATTACCATGGAATTTTTAAATTTGTTTTCTCGTTTTCTTTTGTTTTAAATTGCAATAAAAGTGCAAATCTGCTGCTGTGATGCTGGCTGCTGCGAGTGATAGCAATAAAAAATAACACTTAAATTCACACCCTTTTACATGGGGATGCGCGCAACACAACGAGAATGTCGCTACTGTTGTTCAAACTTACAAAGCCACTTGAAAAACATTGCTATAGATATTATTTTGTGTCTGTATACAAAATTCGGCAACTTTACTAAACTGACTAGTCACATTGCAACCAGTTTGCTGCTAATCTCAAACTGGTAGAAAATGGATGACAAAAAGCACGACAGTTGGGATGCTACCTCATGGGTTACTAAAGATTCGATATCATGACCGTAAAGTTTGATATTTCTAAGGGTAATCGATGTAATAAAAGATGTAGCTAAATGGTGCAGTAGGGACTTCGTTGAAATACATTTTCAACAACCCAGCCTTTTACAGTAATACCTGTTCAAAATAGGGAAAAGCGAATACCCTACATTCATATATGTTGATGCAGCCAAAGAACGGTAGAGAATGTAGTCGGTCACATAATCATTGAAAATGTAGTCGACAAGATGCCAAGCAGCGAAGAAATGTGGAAAAGCATCAGACATTTTGTGGAAAAAATGTTCGGAATGAAAAAGCGTGACCTGCATACAGGCACACCAGCATAGATTTTGTAATGGTGAAGATGAAACGCCATAAGTACTCTGAAGTAATGAGCAAGCGGTTTCAGGGTCGGCGATGGTTCCAAATGAGGGGGAGTTGTTTAATCTCAAGACATAGTACTGCTGCGGCGGTAACTTCGATAACGCATTAAGGAACTAAAACCTCTTCAGCCACAATAAAAAAAGTGGTAATCGCATTCAGAGTGCTCTGTCATACGAATGCTCTATGTGGTTTTTATGGGAACTTGAAAATTGCCGTTAAGCTGTGAACATTTTCCGGCCCTGATTTTATATAACTTTTGACGTGTGTTAAACCGATAACAGTGCGCCGATCCACTCGCTTGGACTCTTAGTGATAAGGCACCAGGCTTGACAGTTCGCGTTCACCCCACTTGGGTAGGTCAGCCAGGTCCTCAAAATATTTGCAAGTTTTATGGAAAGCATTTGCTGGGTGGATAATTTAATTACCCAGCCCCAGTATCCGATATTGATTACTTCAAACCATACACACTTTATTTCCCAATCTTATGAAACAACATTTCAAGCACTCGCACTTGGCTGATCCTGCAAGTTTTATTCTGTTTGCTATTTATTTCAGACTTAATTGTGCGCTGTTCATCCAAAATCGGTTGCTATGCCAAAAAAAAATTAGTGTCTGTTCATGAATTCATATTGTAAGAGTATTTTTGTGATATGCCATGAGAATGAGATATGCTTAGATATGAGTTCCAAAGATTTTTTCGAGTTAAATAATTTGATAGCGCATAATTTGACAAATATTAAAAAAACTCGTCTAGAGTACTTTGAAAATTGGTAAAAATGCATGGAAAAGTGTACTCATATTCATGGAAAATATTTGGGGGAAAAATAGTGCCACTCTCGATTATAAGTATTTCTTTTGATTAAAAAAAATCAAAGAAAAAATTGTTTAAAAAAAAGAAAAAAAAAGTTATTTATCTTTTTTACTTATTTCGATTTTGTGAGCTCAAGGCTGGAAGAGTAGAAGTATAAAAATTTTAATTATTGCTTTTATTTATTTTTCGATATTTTGACCTCAATTAGAAGTTATGTTCGCGAACGCTTGGCTCTGCCTGATCAAATAAAACAGGATAACAAAATATCTGGAGGCCTTTAAAAGAAGCTAATCTGCTTATCTAGCTGTAACTACTTACTAGGTTGTTCAATCAGTTTTGCGGTATAAATTCTAAAACATATAGAATAAACCCTTATTGCTCTCTAAATGGTTCTAAAATGCGTCTCATAACTGTAGAGCAGACACTTACTGACAAGTTTTGACCTTTTATTTGTTTCTTATTCAATTTTAATACTTTGTATGAAAATATGGTATAGTTCTTACTACAATATAAACTATATACCCGAAACCTTCAAACTTGGTATAAAATTAAAAAAAAAATCCAACAAATTTTCATCAAAATCACAAAATCTTTAACCAAATACTTAGAAAGCTTTCAAGTATGTAGTTTTATAGCCCATTGAACTTAAATACAATAAAATGTAAATTTGAAGTGCCTGCAAATTCTCTCTGATTTTTGACAAAGTGTTTTTTGTTGGCGGCCTTGCGCCATAAAATAATGGTCGGCATTTATTTCACATAGAAGTCGCTCAGCACAAGCTTGTCCGTTTGCTATTATTAGAAAAGCATTTCATATGTTATTGATGACAATTAACACAAGAAAGAAAAAAATATTGGCGCATTTTATTGAAGTCAGCCTAAATCATTTCAGCGGCCACCACGCGTACTACAAAGACGAATAGAAATAAGAGTAAGCATAAGAACACCGCGACCGCCGTAGCCGAATGGGTTGGTGAGTGACTACCATTCGGGAGTGTGTAAGTTCAAATCTCCGTGAATGAAACAGCAAAATAGTAGAACTTTTTTTTCTAATAGCGGTCGTCGCTCGACAAATATCCGAGTGTATTTCTGCCATGAAAAAGCTTCTAATAAAAAACGATTTGCCGTACGGAATTACCTTAAAACTGTGGGTCCCTTAATTTTGTGGGAAAACATCAAGATGCACACCACAAATAGGAAGAAGAACTCGGCTAAATACCTATCAGGAGTCTACGCGCCAATTATTTATTTATTTTTAAGCAAAAGAATAAGTGTTCTGAACAAAAGCAGAGGATGCTAATTCCTACAGCAAATTCTAACTTTTCCTTAATGCAATCGCTTAAAAGTATTTGCTGGTGTCTCAGCGCAAACTGCCAATGCTCAAAAGCTAGCGAGTACTTTATTTATCCAGAGAATCTCCGATTAATTGCATGGTTTACACATGCACACATACACGGGAACGCAAGTGCGCATACATAGAAATAAATGGTATTAACAACACTGTAATGCGATACTCTGCTGTCTAAGTATTTGTTGTTGCTATTGCTTATTATTGTCACAGATTTGCTATTGTTTTTCTGTTGCTTGTATGTGTACGTGTAAATAACTAATGTTTGTTGTTATTACTGACGTAGTGCCAACAACAATTATCACGCTGTTGGCTATTGTTGTTTTGGTTGAATTGTTGTTGTAGTTGTTTGCTACTGCTGTTAACGACCTTCAGCCGTTGCCGCTGCCGCTGAACCGGATTTCGAGCGACAATTAAATTTTATGTTTTTAAAAAAACTATTAAAAAGTATTTATTTGGTATTATTTTCTTTCTTTCTTTTGTTAAAGTTTTTCTATTTTAAGTGAATTTCAGTTGCCTAATCCGCAGTCGGAACTAAAGTTAAGAATACAATATTGTTCCCGTTCTCAATGGGAAATTGATAGCTGCTGACGGTGTGCAATGAAAACTATTGGGGAAAAAAATGAAAGGGACTCAAGAAAGAATAGTCTTAGTCCTAGTGGCTGAATGGACCAAGTATTTAACCAATTTTTTGTTTTTTATAATGTAGTCCTAAGCGTACATACTTACTACAACTGGCGTGTAAATTTTAGTTTAAGGAGCAGGAAAAGTTCAGACGAAGACACAGCGCGATGGTACTTGAACAAAAAAGCCTCATTAGTGTAAGTTTTAAGTCTTAAACACTGTTTATAAAGTAGGCACCGATAAGAGTAATAAACAAACAAAAAAAATAAACAAAAAAATGATAATAAATGAAAAAAAAAATAAAATAAAATAAAACAATTGGCATACAACTTTACAGGAAGACTGTTGCATTTGGTTTGGGTCTCAAATGGTTTTCAAAGCTCCTTTATAAACATATATTGTGAGTTGCTGCAAGTGACATTTGTGAACGCAAGTCTTGTCACTAGTGCAACGAACCAAAATATGTTCTTGGCATGTGTTTTAAATTATAAATACGAAATTTTCTTTCACTCAGAGTTTACAACAGCGGACGCTCAATTTTTAAGTCTGGTTTCTCAATCTAAAATATTGGTTTCTTCTATGGTACTACTGGAAGAAAAAACAATTTTTTTCACCATAAATTCCTTAGAAACCAGAGCAATTTTTCGACTATAGTTTTTATTAATTTTTCTTGATGGACGCGATAGCCGCTCAAGCGATTTTGGCCGATTTTACAATTTTTTTGTAAATTTTTTTTTAATTACGATCTTTTTCATACTTTTAATAAAAAAACATAATAAAACACATTTGTAAAAATAATCAATAGTTATACCATAAAAGTGTGAGACAATAGAAATAAAATTCAAAAGTGAACATTCTTATTGATTTGCTTTTCTTTACTTTCACTACCTCGTACTAAGCCTCTTATCAATGTAAACCGGCAAAAGTAAGCCCTAAAAGCTAAGTATATATAACTTGATGCTCTACGATGTCTAGCATTAGAATTTATGCATTCAAACAGAAAAGCAGAGACAAAGGTTTTTTTTGTCGACCATAAGCTTTTGGCCGCCGTAGCAGAATGCGCGTGTGCATGACTATCATTCGGCTGTGCACATTCGAAACACCGGGCATGAAATATCACTTCATAGAAAAAGTTTTGGCAGGAGCAAACACCTGAGTGTTTTTCTCTCGTCATAAAAAACCAACTGCCGTTCCTTCCTCGTAGCCACTCTGCTTCAAAAGGGGGGTAACCGTCAATTACATAAATATAATATTTTTTAGTTGTGATGCCTGAGAATGGTCTTGAACCTACTGTGCCGAGTTTCAACAGACTAGGCAACCCCGAATAGTGCAGAATTTTAATTTTAGCTTCGAATAATTATTCGAAAAGTATTGAACGACAGTTTTTTGATCCATATCAGTTTGGATTCAGATATGATCTGACAAATCTATCTATTAAAATATTTTTTCAGTATGTTTAATCATGGAAAAGACAATAGAAAAATACTTAAATTGGCAGCCAACAGCATGAAAAGAAACAACCACAGTGCGTTTAATATCTATGGCACAGAAGTGTAAACCTTTTCTTTTTTATTTTTCAACTATAGCACGGGGACTTATTGATAAGTTTTTATAATTTATTTTCTTCTTATTTTATTTTATAATTTTTTGTATGAAAACACAGTTGATTTTTCTATAAAAAACATGTAAATCTAATTTACTAACTTTATGGAAATTAAAAAAAGAAATCAACAAACTCCCATCAAAATTTCACTCTTTCTAATCAGAATTCTGAGAAAAATGAAAACTCGACATTTTATTTATATAGAAGAAAACACCCAACATCGTAAGCAAAAAACAAAAAAAAATTGTCAAAAGTCCATACGATTTTTGTGCTATCCCAAACCTGTACTTTTTTATACTTGGATTTAATGCGCTATAAAATGCGTACATTATTTAATTTTATATTTTTTTTTGTATGAAGACAAAGTTCTTTTTCCTGTAAAAGAAGCCTGTAAATCTAATATACTAACTTTATGGAAATGCAAAAAAAAAATCAAAAACTCTCATCAAAATTTCACTCTTTCTTTCACTCAGAATTCTTAGAAAAAATTTCGTATATGAAATTTCTAATTAAAAAGTTTGAAATTTTATTAAAAATTTGCAGATTTTCTTTTTGTAATTTACGCAAAGTTGGAAACTTGGACTTACATATATAGGTTTTTAAGGAGAATAAACTATATTTTGATAAAAAATTTATTAAACGTAAATAAAAAAATAAATAAATTCCAAAACTTAATATAAACTACCTGCGCTATAGTAATTCAAAGGACTGAATATAAATCCAGGTATAAATTTGGTAAATTGGCACCGAATAAAATTTCTGGAAGCACATAAAGAGTCGCCGCGTATTGGAACACACAGAATGCACACTGATGGCACTCACAAATTTAAAGCTGTGAAGTTATTTCTCTACTAAGAAACCAATAAAAATTAACTGATGATACCTTGTAGCCTTTCAACCTTGTAAGCCTTGTAAGCATTGTAAGCCTTGTAGCCTTGTAGCCTTGTGAATAAATGAAAAAAATAACTCCTGCCAAAAAGTTATAGTTAGCGCTAAGTAGCAATTGAATAGCACATCTCTCTCTCTCTATTAATGGACAAAACTGCTCTTTGAAACTGCACTCAGAAGCGAGTCAAAAATGCAAAAACTAGCGCATATGTCGTGCAAAGATGAGTAAGCCCTAATAGCTTTCTAGAAAACTATTCTCGGCAACATCTCTGACCCCATCCGCATGCATGAAGTACTGAAGTGATTAGTCAGCTAAGCTGCATTTAACATTAAAGTACTTACTCATACATGAGTATAAATTATTTACTTTACATAAGCACATATGAATACGTAAATATATACAATTTACATGCATAAAACACTAATAAAACTTTCATGGCAATTTGATGCATAGAAGATTTTTGTAGTTTTCTATGTTCGTTCACCTTGGCTCGTACGCTGAGTGGTGTCAAAGCGATGCCAATGGGTGGAGGTCTTTCGGTGGCAAAGGTTTACACTAAGTGTTGCAGATGCAGTAAATTAAGTGAAAAATCAACAAATGATAGCATTTGCATTGAAGGTAAATTAAACTGAAAAACGGAAATAGCATGAAAAAAGAAATTAACAAAGGGAAATAAAAAGTAACATTTATTTGTTAGCGACATTGCATGCATTCTAATACTTGGAGATAACAAAGAAAATATAAGAAAAAAATGTATATATATTATATGATTTTGGTATGTGACTATGTGGTAGAGTATAAGTAAAAGTAACTCAAGCATCATCAACTTTTTACTTTATACTCAGCCAGTACTTCTATTCCTATTTTGGCTCCTGAGTAGTAACTTTTGAATCCCACTGGCAATCTTTGTTGCCACTAAATAAGTTCAAATGAAGAGGCACAGACTGAGAATCTCGTATCGAATACGAAAGTGTATTTGGGGCGTTGCTCCAATTCATGAATTTCTGAACTTCAGATTTTATTGCTACTTGGTGACTTTGTAGTGTTTGGAGTGTATTTGATGTATGCCTAAGGGTTTTGCTACCAGGCTCACAACGGACCCATTTCGTGGTCTAAGTGACATCGCTGTCTCTATGTGCGAAGCGGTTGGCAAACCTAACCCAACCTAAAACGGATTTGCTAAATTTCAATTATTATGCTAGTTATTGCTTATCAAATTTTCGAGTCATCTCTTTCTCAGCGATTTTTATTTCGACATTTATTGGTCCGAGAATAAAATTTTGTTAGTGAGAATTGTAGAGAATTAATTAGGGTTTAATAAAAAATACTAATTTTTGAAAAATAGCTGTATTTAATTTAAAAAATTAATAAAGTAAAATTATTTTGTAGTTTTTTAGCCCCAAGGGAATAATGAAAATTTATAAAAACATATTTCTATTAAAGTTGGAGGTGTCATTATAAAAAAAACAATTGTTAACTGGAATTGTAAGGAATGAATTAAAGTTTGATACTAAATAATAATTTTTGGAAAATTGCTATATTTAATTAAACAAAAATAAAATTTTTTTTTTTGATATTAAAAAATCAAAATAAAAACTGAATTTTTTTGTTATTACTTTTTTATTCGGAGAGAATAATCAAAAGCTTTGAATAGATATTAATGTACTGTAATGAAGTACTCTTAAGAAATGCTACAAGTATCAGAAATGAGAATTTTTGAATTTCTCGCGAAACTATGTCAAATATCAATTTTTACTACATATCAATTTTTGAATTTTGTGCTGCCTGGGTCGGTAAATATGGCATGCACGGTAGCTCCGGCAGGCTCTTGAAACTTCCTTAAATAACACTATCGACATACAAGCATTTGATTTTCCGATGATAGTTTGAAGAAGCTGCGAGCACTACCACGCAAGTTATGTTGACTGAGCCATACAGTCAAAAATTCAAAAATTTATTTCTGGAAAAAAATGAAAAACTCTAATTTCTTATATTTATAGCACTTCCTAGGGACACTTCCAACATTAATAAAATATGTTTTCATAGGGTTTGATTATTCCATTCGGGTAAACAAAAAACAACAAAAAAATTTTCTATTTTAAATTAAGTGCAGGAATTTTTGAACATCATATTACTAAAATCTAATTTATTCTCAACAATTCCTACCAAAACAGTTTTTTTCAGACCTATAGATTTCTACATTAAATTCGCCGAGAAAAAGATGATTCAAAAGTTTGATAAGTAAAAACTGGTAAAATAAAACTCCATTTCATTTTGACTTTTTTTTTTGTTAAATTTTTTTTTTGAAAAACTATTATTTATTATTAGAGTTTAATTCATTCACTATAGTTCTTGTTCACAAAACTTTTTTCTAGGATCAATAGATTTTGCAATCAAAATCCCTGAAAAAAAGTTGACTCAGAATTTAGAAAAAAAAAAGTTCAATAGGATTGAAATCTTACAAAATCGCTTTGGCTCACATTAAATCCCCCTCCAATGTAATTAAGTCGCTAAGTACCAATAAAGTCACGGATATGTAGAACGTCCCAAATATGCTTTCGTATTCGAGTCGAGATACTCATTCTATGACCCTTCATTAAAACTTATTTATTTCTCCCTTGAGTTGGTTGTATGCTATTGACTCTGATACATCATTTATTATAAACTCGTGCTAGCAAAACTACAGAACCTCTAATGCACATACATTAACCTTTTGATTATATTAAAGCGCATAATTAAAAAGGCATTTTATATTATAAAGAAAAGAAAAAAACCAATGCTTACATCGCAATTCAACTAACACGTGAGCTCGTTTACCTGATCACTACTGGATATTCTGAAGATGATGCGGCATGTTTTTCACTATTTTTTCCAACAACTCTCAGAAATAACTTAACAGGCAGGTCAGTAATAACACCAGTTGCATTTAATATTCAAAAGCGGAATCAACCATGTACATAATAGCAATAATTTAAATAGAAAAATAATAAGATAGTAAGTAAGAAGCAGAATTTCAAGTTTTAAGGGAATAATAGAAAAAAAGAAATTAAAAAATACTGAAGTAAAGGAAGAGCTTGTAGGTATTGACCACTTGCTTTACCTGCGCAATGGAAGTAGAGAAAACGGCATGGTCCCATGGTTGCTGTTGTTATATTCGTAGCAGCATAAAAATTTGGGAATGCTGCTGGATGGAGAATTTTCGTCTGTGTCTCTCCAGCAATGTAGAACCAACTGTAGTGGGAACGATTGTTCTGTAGTCAAATTCTGCTATTAACATTCCTGTATGCTCTTAACTTTGTATGATAACAGAGATAGTTGTATGCACAGCTGTTAATAACAGTAGGAGCATTATCCTGTACCTGAGCTCTAGTAATCTGAAATAATTTGAAAGTGGTAATGTGCTCATCAGGTGGTGACCAGAGCATCAGACTTGTGGTGAGCTAACTCTTTTGCAGCTTGGCCCGATCATGAATAATATACAGATACCAAAAAGAATGACGAACTATTAGAAGTTCATCATTGGCTGCCGGGCGATGACCGTTAATTATATTTCATATCATTTTAGTGTGTGATATAATACAGCGTGTTACGAACTCGTGCATGAATAAAATAAAACTTTAGATTGACACTTCCATCTCAAGGATTTTTGTGCCCTCTACTCATTACAGTACATCAACTAAGCCCAGTTCCCTTATTAAATTTAAATAGAGCTGGGTTGTGCTGAGCGTACATGTCTTTCTTCTGACTGCTTCTGATGGAGATGTCTCAATCTTCTCCGCGCTATAGCACCACATTCCAGAAGAAGGTGTGTTGTTGTGTCGCAGAAACGACAGAAGTGAGTCGACCATATCACAATTTCGTGCAGATATCAATTATTGTCAATGACTGGGCAAACTGCAATGACCAGTGAGAATATCCATGAACATTCTCAGTTTATCCTTCTGGGGTGTTATGAGTCACCTCAACTTCTTTTGATTAAGAGGAATAATAGAATTTGTCTAAGTCTGAAAAACAGCTATTGGTTTTTACAAACACCTCCCTTTTGAATCAAGTTTTTTCCCGCTAGCCATTTCATCAAATCCTGGATTCCAGGAGCCAAGTCTGTAGAATATAAAGGATTTGATGCTAGTTGGAACCTTATTTCCATCAATTTTGCGACCATAACTACTAAGGCGTGAGTTGATGCGTTGTCGTGATGGAAAAGGGAAATTAATCCAAACAAATGCCAAACACAGAGAAATATACCGATCTGGCTGGTTGGTAAGTGATCTTCCAAGAGATGCTACTAACATAACCTCGATACACGTACCAGTAGAGCCATCTCTCGGACTTTGCATGGACTTTTCAAACTACTTTCGAATACTTGATCCAAACTGGTCTACGATATTTGTAAGGTTTGGATTTTTTCATCGAAGATTTGGAAATAATGATTACTTTTGGGGCCTGTTTTATTTTTTATTTTGAAATTTGTAATACTCTGTCTCCAATCGAAAGTGTTGTATGGCTTTGGAGGTTCACAAAAAGCTCTAAATATGAGAGAAAACCGAAATTTAGAACTAAACTTAAAAGTAATCTGATTTTTATCTCGAAATTTTCCTACACACTGTACAAACCCATGAATTATTTCATTTTACTGCTTGAAGAAGGTTTCCTACCTCATAGGAACACGAAATTTCTAAAGTATTTCGAAAATAATATTGTTTTTATTCCAAAATATTGTACGTATTCAACCAAGTATTCAACCCAATGTGCCACATTATTTCGGTCAATCAATCAATTGAGGCGGTCAGCACTATACTGGCGGTATGTTAGACTGCCGCGCACTTACGCCCCCTGTACATAACTACCAGCAATTTTCGCCTATTGCTAAAATTGTTCATCACTTGACTTGTAAGAATTTTGCAATTGTCTGTTGATAATTGAATTTAGCTATTTACAAGCGGCCAATACGACCGCTCAGCCAATACGACCGCTCAGCCAGGCTCCACACACAGGCAAAGTGATGAGTGCGTGTGAATGAGTGAGTGACAGACAGACAGCCGCGTAAATCTCACAGAGTGTCAGTTGACATGCAGACAGCTAGACAGGCAGCGCGAAAAGCAACGACTAAGTGGATGAATGCAAGTGTGTGCATATATATATATATATATATATTGTATATGTATGTATTTATTTATTTTTCGGCTATTAGCTATGCCTCAAATCGCACTGCGCCTGCAGCACTTTGTTGTTTCACACAAATTTATTGCTGTTAACAACAATACTTGACTAAAAGTTTTAATGGCACTCGCAGCTACTTTTCTGTAAATCTCAAATATTATATGCCGTTGTTCGCAACACCTTCAAGATGTTGCATAATAACTCAGGCATATTATCTCTCGAACGAATATTGCAATTCCACATAAATGTGAGTTAACTGATACAAGTTAGTGCGGCACCATTTCTGGTGCTGTTTGTGTAGATAGTTAATATGCAGTTGGGGCGACTGCTTAGGGCGTATGCCACAAGTCGTTTAGGCGTGTGAGTGTGTGGAAGAACTCAGTGTAAAGCGAGAAGTATGCAGATGTCAGTAATTCACTCTGAGCAAACAAAATTAGTTAAATATTATACAGTTTTTTTGTAACTTTAGCGTTTGTTCTGCGCAAATAATGTGTAACTCTGTAGTTGAAATGTCTCCAATAAATTGCGGCACTACCTTTTTTTTGCAGCCACTAATTTTACAACCCAATCAGACTCAACTATTTCTGTATTTTGGTACTGTATGGTTTTGTGTTGTTTAGTTTCTTAAGCAGTCACAAAAATTTAAATCGATTCGTTGCGCGTGTTTCGCAATAGACGCTGCACTAAGCATTTGCTGCGGTTAACAGTGACACAGTTGCCCAGAATGGCGGCATTAATGCGATGATTTATGTGTTGTTATGTAAATATTTACACTGTGCACTGTTGGTGTTGCTTTAAGAACACATAGAACACATCTATGTTTGTATAGATGCAAGTGGATAGGTGCATACATTTAGTGAAAAAAAAAAACAGAAAAAAAGTGTTGCATACACACACATATGTATGATTAATTGTAAACAAGTTACAAGCATGGCTAAATAAGAATTTTGAATGGCATTGCAGTCAAGGCTGTCGAAAATGAAATATTCAGGCAAATACAACTAATAAATTATTATAAGATGCTTATCACAGTGCTCCAGTTCGCTTTGTTAGTAAAACCGCATTTTAAATTGATATATGCGCACACACATGCACGTACGAGGGTAGCTAAACCATTTCGCAGAATAACCACAAAAATCATTGCAAATTAAATTTCGAAGCAATATAGAGCAGAGGAACAACAAGGATTTAGGAAAAACAGGTCGAAGGCAAATGCCATATTCGGATTAGGATAAATTCCAGAAAACACCTTTCGGTGTTTTCGACTTATATTTCGTCGAAGTCACAAAAGCATTTGACAGGGTGCGATTATATGATGTGATTGCTGAATAAGAAAAGAACTCCAAATAAGAAAAGTTAAAGGAAATCTAAAACAGTTGATTCCGGTTACATCAGAAATTCGAGAAGGGGATAGCTTAAGCCTAGCACTGTTCAATGTTATTATGGATGAAATCATAGAACAAGTTAAAACAGCCGTCTCGGGTTTTTCGCATAAACGGCTGGTGAATTTAAAATAACATGCTTCACAGACGATGCTGTGTTGATAGCAGAAAACGACGACGGCCTGCAGAGATTACTTTTCAAATTTGGGAAAGTGGCTTAATCATCACCAAGGCAATGGTAATGTTCAAACAAGCAAAAAGATGCAAGCTGGCGGTCAACAATTAGGCAATAGAACATAATGAAGTTCACATACTTGGGTTCCCAAATTATCAGCAGTAAGGATGTAAGGAAAGAAGTGAAGACTGCGCTAAAGAAAACAGCAACACTATCTGGCTACCTAAGATCGGTGATATGGAAGAACAAATATATCAACATTAAAAGCAAGATAAGAATATATAAGACATGCATTCGAACGATTCCAACGCACGTCGCGGAAGCAAAGGCATGCACTTTCATGACCCTGCAATATATTAGCACTGGCGGATTGAAAACACTATGGACAGGATAAACATTACGTGATAGAAGACCAAACAATGAAATTTGAGAGATTTGTGATCTAACAGATCTGAGAAAGAAGAAAAATGCGGGGAGATTGTAATCGCAGAATGTCGGGTGAACGCATAGCAAGTATGGCTATGAACGGCAGAATAATCTACAAATACAATAGACCCTCCGGGCGGCCACCAAAGAGATCCCACGAATGTTGGGCATACGAACCTACTGAAGTACACTAAAAGTTATCCATATATATTATTTTAGGCAATAATGTTCTTTAATAAACAAAAAAGAAGAAGGGATTGCAAAAGAATGGCAGAATTTTTAGTACTTATCACTATTTCCCAATCGAATGGAACGCTAAGGACCAGTTTTTAGTGCTAGCTTAGCTATGCTTTCAATTATGTTAAAACACCAAATTTAAAATAAACAGTATTGTTAAGCTAACGCTGAAAAACTGGTCCTCAATAATGAATTTCATTAACCTACTTATTGAACTTTGATATGTGGCTCGATTTACACCACGAGTCAAAATGGTAGCAGCTTCACATTTGCACCTATTTAGACGAACAAATTCTTTATACAATTTTTATTATTTTTCAACAACATTATTGTTCAATAGAGACTATATAAATCCAAATTTCCTATTTAAACAACAACTAGAAAGATTCCATAAACTTTTCCTAACAATTCTTTGGCTTTTATATGTATATATTATATACATATATTAGGGCAGGTCGATTTAAAAATCGCTCATTGCTCTGTGAAAATCGTATTCTAGGGATCAAAATAAGAAACTTTGCCGACGGAACAATACCTCTAAAACGAATTCTGATGTCCCCCAATTTGGGTCGAACTTTTTAGTCTCCGTGCTATAGTGATTTAACGCACTCTATGTACTACTTTGCATTCCGCAGAATTTTCGTCTTCGGCCATAGATTTTGCATCGACTGATTTTTTCTAGTAAGATACTGATAAAGTTTTGCTTCTGTTTGTCTAAAGGGCAGTTTACTGCTCAATAGCCTGCCCAGTGCAAAGCAGCAATTAATGGTAAGACGTTCCTCATTAGATATCAAGAACTACCCTATTAAGTTGTCAGTAGTCAATGTTGGACTTATGTCAGGATATACTTCATCTTGCATGCTTTCATTTGAAGGCCCATTCACTTCGCTTCTTTATCTGGTTTGGAAGCAGTGATAGTAAATGGTGGTACCTTAAAGATTTAGCTCTATAGCTCGAATCATTTTTTCCAGCAACAAATTAAAATATTATATATGCATATGAGACAGCCATAATGTCGGTATAATTTGGTATCAATCATTTTGAAGAGACGTTTTTGAAGTTTGATGGAACTTACTGAATCTGCGGAAAGATGCATCTGAATTATTCGTAGTCATGAAATACAGATTACGCAGTTTATAGATAAGTCCTTTTAGTGATGGCGAGAATTGTTTTGAAATCGACAAAAAAATACGCTCTTTCTCGAATCATTTCCCAGTAAGTTGCAAATATCTTTATAAGCATCATTGGACTTTTGGACTTGAAGCATTAAACAAAATGCAGCAATTTTCATAAATTTTCTGCTGAAGTTTGCGCCAAGGTAAGAAAATTCTGCCAGTTGCCCAATGTTAAGCAGCAAGTTCACAATTCCTTATAAAAATACAAACCACCACGCCCCAAATATAAAAAGTAGCCATATTGTGTTTCTTTCGCTATTATTTCTAATGCTTTGTATACGAGTTTCCCTCATATTGTCTCACGAAAAATAGGAGTGCAAAAGCAGCACTGCTTGTTTTCCAAGAAATAAAACCCAGTATATTTTCTTAATTTCTTACGAGACTTTTTCTACAATCTAAATAATTGATTAAGTCGAGATAAGAGCCAATGCGTGTTGGCACTGCCAACTTCAAACATCGCTTATTGCTTGAAGCTCAGCGTGCAATGTATGGCGATTTTATTATAAAACACTATTAAAAACATTTAGTAGTAAAAGTCCATAATTAGCTAACAAAAACAAAAACAAGAAAGAAACTTTAAATAAACAGTAAAGTTGCGCAAAACCTGTTAAGGGGTGCAGGCATCAGCGTGAGCCTGCATAATCGCAGCGTGCATACATAAAACAGGAAAATAAGTAGTTAGATAGAACTTGATATGAGTCTTTGGAGTATTAGCAAAACAACTGAAATCAAGCTAGCACTGTTTAACTGTTAAACGCTTAATAGCTCAGTTTAAATAATATTTAAGCCATTAATCATTGGCAGTTTCGCTAGAGGATCTACTTTCTTTAAAAAAAAGTCGAATATCGCCAAGTGATAAAAATTGTATCATCATTAATATTTTTCAATTGCTTACGTTTAAGTAAAAAAATTCATTTTAATAACAATCGCTCAATTTTATTTTAGTTCAGAATGACACCTAGTGACCCAGAAAGATATTTCTGACCTTATGGCTAATACATTCTGGAAATGAACCAAATCCAGCCATAGGAAAGTTTATTACAAAAAACTCGACCACAGCGACACCTAGCGCGCTAAGAACCACATGCAATCCACATACTTTTCTTCTTTCTTTTAATGGTAATTTAGTATTTTAAAAGTGTACTACAAAATACTAAAGGCAAAGTGTCAATACAACATAAGATTTAATAGACAGTTAATAAAATAATTTTTAATAAAAAAAAATCAGCGAAAAACTAAGATTTATTGAGCCAGAAGCAAAACTAGCTGAAGTAAATAAGTTGCTTTGCCAATAGTCCACAGATATGCATTTATGTATAGAACGGGTTAAGTCAACATTAAATGCCGCAAGTGGATTATAAACTCAACCGCCTCCAAATACCGCCACCATTTGAAAAAAAAGAACAAATTTAATTAAACACTAATTTCACTATGCGCCTGACCGACTCCACAATTAATTAAGCATACCCCACCACAATTTAATAAGTAGTCACACCGGCGCAAAAAACAAAACAAGTTGCTCGCTTAAGTCTTTTGTTCGCACTGAGTGAATTACGAGTTTGTAGTTTGACTACGCAACGACTCTTGAAATTTACATACAGATAAATCGGTTAACTTTGGTGCTGGCTAGCCAACTGAACTGATATTCTTGGGTGTGAACTGTTGGTGCCAAACAACATAAAAATAACATAAAATGCGGAAATCTTTGCAACAAGACTGCAATGTTGATAGGGAAACAATGCAATAAACGGCATAAAATACTAGGCAATTACTTGTGAAAAATTCCTAAGTATGCGCATATGCAGATATATACCTCAATATTCAGTGAATGCATGGCAAAAGAGCAGCTAGCAGTGAGAGGCTGCTAAAAGAAATAATTTCGCAATGATGTAAAAACTATTTAAAATTTAAATGCGAAAATAGATAATACTTATTTTGCTATTAAATGTTAGCTTAGTGGGTGCAACATATACATACATATACCCCATGTATCTGTGTATGACTGTTTGTATGCATGCACAAAACTTAAAGCGTACGATGTTGCATTGATAGAAATTTTCGCTTGAGTGCGGCACACTCCACCAACTGTTGTTTAGTGGCACGCAAAAACCGAATAACTTAACGAAATTGATTGAGCAAATGCAAATACCGTAATAATGGCCTATAAATCAAATCAAGGGAAATAATGATAATGCATAGAAATTTACGTAAAACTGGGATTTAATTGTGTAGTCGGTGGAAATGTTAAGAAGTGTGTAAAAATGGCATTTACCTAGTTGGTAAAAATATCGAGCAAAAATAAGATGTTTTGAGATAAGTTCAAATAACCAAAAGTAGTTAAAAGTACAGCTTTTAATGGGTGATTTTGATTTTTATTTGATTTAATTTTATTATTTCATGTTATTTGTTACTTTTTAAACTTCTTTCTCTGCTGAAGATGACGCTGAGTTTTGGATAAGATTAGATTCGATTTGTGGTTGAACAAGTCCAAGCATTCAGTCAGAAAGACCATTGTACTACACCCGGACCGATTACAGTTGAAAGAATAGAGAGACAGGATAGATATTATGTATAGGGATGGTAAGACGGGCAAATTGGTTGGAGGTCACTCTTCCGCGAATCTTTTGGATTCATTAATGAATCTTAAGAGATCTGGAAGAGGAAGAGTATGGACTTTTTGCATGCTCAGAAAATCGGACCGCAACAGCCTAAGTCTGATTCTAGAGAACACCGGACAGCTAGAGAGACAGTGCACTGCAGTGATTTCGTTTTCACGACAAGATAAGCCTATTGGGTCGTCGATGATTCCCATGGTAGCCACGTTGTGCCCAGTGATTACACCTACTAGTACTCTCAGGTCCTTTCGGCTAAGTTTTAGGAGGAAGGTCGCTAGTTTTCTGTTTGGTTCTCTCACAAAGCGCGCTGAGCATACTTTTCATACAAATGCTTGCGTCGAGAATATGAACAGCGAAAAATGGAAGGTGCAGTTGATCTTGTAACCAACGAAAATATACTTGAGAAAATGATACGCCCTGCGAAAATGTGAGAAATCATCATCAGATGTACGGGAAACTTTAAATTTTGAAATAGGCGCAGATGTTCAGATGGAGATGTTGTAAGTTCCCCATTACAAATTCCCCCAAATTGCAAAGCCATTTTTATATAATGCGAAAGTGGTGCCAGGCTAAGTGACGGTGCCAAAGTAGAGAGCATACTACTGCTGCGGCAGGGACACATGTCATCCGCAAAAATTATTATTTCATTAGAATTCATATTATTTTACTTTGTATTTCATTTAGTTTAATTTTGTTTATTTCGCTTTATTTTATTTAAATTTTCCATTTCAATTCATATTATTTTACTTTATATTTAATTTAATTTAATTTGATTCATTTTAATTTAATTTTATTTTATTTTATTGGCTTCAGTTTACTTAAATATATTTTATTTAATTTTATTTTGATTTTTATAAGTATATATATATTTTTTAATTTTAATTTTTTATTTTATTTGGTTGGTTGGTTTAAGGGTGACCCCGCATCGGAGTGCTACATAGACCGCAAGTTGGGTCCGTTGAGTTGCCCTAGAGCTCATTATATTGTATGATTTCGAGAGAGATTCGATTTTCAGGTCCGAGAGTACTGAGAGATTGTCAATTGTTGGAAAGCCTAGAAGAGCGAGTCGACTTCTGCCTGCTCGATACTTCCTTATCTTCGTCCTCGCAGTATCTACACAGGTCGTTTTGAGGAACCCCGAGCCGACGTGCGTGAGTGCCCAAAAGGCAGTGGCCGGTGATAAGAGATATTATATGCCTTAGTTCGTGTTTCGAAAGACTTAAAAGAGGTTTTGTCTGTTTCAGATTGTAGGATAGCCAGATTTGTCTGGTCGTAACGCAAGTAGTTTCCACTCGCTACCTACGATCAGCAATGCTGTGAAATTCTCGATCAATGATCATTTTACATGTTGAGAGCGGTATGTGGATTGTGGGTAAGTTACTAACATTTGATTGCGCAGCTCCAGCTCTCGCGAGCTCATCAGCTTTGCAGTTACCTTCGAATCCACTATGGCCCGGTATCCAGATAAATTGGACAGAATTCTGAACACTTATCTCGTTAAGAGATGAGAGACAGGATCGAACCACATCTGAGTGGGTATAAGAGGAGCTGAGTGCTCGAACGGCCGCTTGACTGTCAGTGATAGTTTTCGCAGCATACCAGATAGCTCATACTTCCGCTTGGAATACTCTACCGTAGTCGGGTAATCTAAATGATAGATTGGTGTGAGGGGAATTGGAAAAGATTCCAAATCCCACTTTACCGTCTTGTTTTGAACCATCTGTATATATAATCAGAGGGCCATCTATTTCGGTTAGATTTGTCTTCTATTCTTCTCTAGTTGGGAGTGAACAGGAGAATAGCAAGGGTGGTGATGGAAGACTTACATGATAGTCTATGTCGGAAGAGATAACAGTGTTCCTGTTCAGTATGGCCGAATGGCCAAGATACTTATTCCATTTCGATATGGCATTCATGCGTGTCGCTGCTTTCTATGCAATCGTTTTGCCAACCAGATCGATAGGGAACAAGTGAAGCAACGTATTTAGAGCCTTAGTAGGTGTTGTACTTAAGCATCCTGTTATCAGGAGGCAGGCTGTTCTTTGGGCTCGATCAATTGTGGCTACTCTACACCGTTTTTCGAGAGCTGAGTTTATTTTATTTATATTTGACTTTTTTTCTTTTTTTAAATTTTTTTATTTAACTTTATTTCATTTTAATTTATTTAAATTTTTGTACCTCGATCTTCTTTTTTTTTTTTGGTTTTATTTTTTTCATTTATTTGATTTATTAAATTTTTTTACTTCATTTTATTTATTTTCTTCCACTTTTAAAAATTTGTTTATTTTTTTATTTAAAATGTTTTTGTTATTATTTTTTAACTACATTCTTTTCCTTGTTGTATTTTAATTAATTTAATTTATTTTTTTTCACTAGATTTTTTTTGTCGTAGTTAAATTCTTTTCTTTTATTTCTATTTATTTTTATTTTACTTAAATTTTATAGGCTAAATTTGAGTCGTTTTTTTTTACTTTCATTTTGTTTTGTTTCGTTTTAATTTATTTTATTTCCATGTGCTTTATTTATTTTTATTCAATTTAACTTTTCTCAGTTTAATTTTTAAAATTTTATTTTATTTTATTTCATTTTATTTTAATTTTTAGTTTTATTTTTTCAATTGATTTTTGCTGTTGTCGTATTTTAGTTTATTTTATTTCTATTTAATTACTTTTACTTTTATTTAATTTAATTACATGTTTTAAAGTTTAATTTAAATCAATCTGAAATTGTAATTTGTTTTGTTTTATTTTAATTTATTTTATTTATTTATTTATTATTTATTATTTAATTAAAATTAGTTCTATTTTGGCTTATGTATTGGTGTATATATTTTTTATATATTTTTATTTAATCTTTATTCATCTTTTATTTTTTAGTCTTGTTTAGATTTTGCTTTTAAGTAATATAGATAATTTTTGTTCTATTTCGGTAATTTGTGATTTCTACATACATACATATTTACAAGGGCTTCGATTGCAGGGAGTAAAATTTCGCTTACCTGAAAATGAAAAGAAAATGAATAATTTTAATCAAATATCATTACCAATAGACGAAATGTTCCATCCACATGTATGTATGTATTTATATATGTATATGTACGAGCGAAGTTGATTTCTATATAATCGGTTTAAAATGGACAAGCAAAAAAAATGTTTTTTCAAAATAATGGTTAAAATCTAATATTTTGCACACAATAAAGTTTTTGACATTATATCATATAACCAAAATAATCAGCAACACCACAAATAATATTGTTCTTAACTATCTAGGATGTCTTTCCCAGTAATACTGTATAATTTACTTCGTTAGTTTAATTGGCTTGGAAAACTGACAAGGACCGATGCAGACCAAAAACAAAAATTAATCAATCTAAAGTTCAAACCATAATTAGGAAAGCAAAGACTAAATAAAAGGTTCAATAAAAAAACGACCACTTCGCAAACAAACGCAAAATATGAAAATTAACAAAAATCAAAGAAGCAAATCGAAAATACAGAGACAAAAAAGAAATATTGCAAATTACAAGACAACTGGTTTGACGACTGCAAACACAATTCTGCGCTTAACTGGAGGCAAACATGTGACTTGTCATACCAACATTTAAACCAGCTAGCACTTGCACACACACACATACATATGAATACATAATTATACGAGATCATTTTCATCTATGGGTGTACAAAACAAGCCTCTCAAGTCAAACTGTACATTGTTTTTGGCCACGTATTTATTTTCGAATCGCCGGCTTGCCTTATGCGAATTGGGCAGAATCTCATGTCGCATCCCAAATAAATTTGTAAGCCACAGTAAGCGCAGAGCATAGACAAAATGCAACAAGGTACATATGCGTGCTTTTATATGTATGTGTGGATGTTCGTGGCGCATGTCGTTGGCGCATAGCTGGGAAATGCAATGTCGAACACATTTTTCTACGAATTTTCAGTGCTGCATTTGCAATTCTACCGCTGAAGGCAAGGTTTTTCTAAGAAAGGAGATAACAACTAAATATAAATAAATATATAAGTATGCAATTACAGTCACACATACATACATATATGCATGTGCGTAGTGACGAACGGCGATAATCTCAAGCAGCGGTTATAAAATGAATAGGCGGCACATCTCGGCTCAGTGATTGAGTGGCACTAGAAGTGGGAAAGGCAAAGAAAACGAAGTAGACAAAGAAAACAAATGAGCCACAAATGGCATGAGAAGAGTCTAGAAAATAAAGCAAAATAAAAAAGAAGTCAAAAATAAAAACAAAAACAGAGGCAGGCGCAGACGACTGAATGCAGTAAAATGCAGCCAACAAAAGTCAATACCGCATTGTGATTTTTCATGTGCCAAAGTAAAAATTACAGCAAAGAAGGTGAAATAAAAAATATGACGAGGGGTAAAACCAAATACACAAAAAGCGAAACCGTGTTGCACAATACTCAAAGTGGAATCGAATGGTGCATGTTTGCATATATATACATATATATGTGCACCTACTTATATAGGCAACTTGAGGCAGCGCCATTTCAAGCGTCAGCAGCACCTTTGTGTGCCTGTACGGCGCTCAGTATACGCATGTGTTTGCCACTACGGCTACGCAAAACGTAAATAAAAATGAAAATGTGCACTTGTTGAGAAATATGTGTCTGCTCGTGCATACCTTCTTAAGTTTTCTACAAATGAATGTGGAAGTGTTAAGCAAATTATGTGTTATGGCAGGAGAGAAAACGAAAGTCATGCCATAATGCGGGCAAATAAAAGTAATAAGCGATGAAATAATAGCAGCTTTGGTTAACGGTAATATGAATCGTTAGTATATTGAACGGAATATAGAATTGAATTAAATTTGTAATTGCTAATTTTCAGTTTTGTTAATTGAATTTGTTTGTGGAGAATTTAAAATTGGTTTCCAGTACACGGCATCCGCCCACCGATGGTCTGGTTCTTTGATAACTTATTGGAAAGTTAACTCTATAGATAATTTATATGGCGCTTACACTAATTAAACTGAAAAAAAATTGTAAATGATATTCGAACATTATGTCAATAAAGTTTGCTAACACTTCCCAGATTATATTCATAGGTACCCCCCAACAAAACGAATTACATCAAGATTTGAAAAGCGTTGAATATTTTTTGTTTGTTCGTTCTGCTTTTTTTCTGTTGTTTTTCTTTTCTGTTCTTTTTTTTTGTTATTTTTTTATTTCTGCCTGTTTTTGCATATTTTGTTTATTTACTTATGTATTTTTTGGGTTTTTTTGTGGTTTTTTAAAAGCTTAAATGGCTCAATGCTCAATTGCTCCCTGCTAAGCTAAAATAAGCATATCCTTAACACACTAGCATCTGTCATAATGGACACTGACAGAGCCTCAGATACGTCCTGAGGATGGGTTTGAATTCACATGACTTCAGAACCTGTCTGGATGAGAAAGATAAAGAGACGATTTTGCACCTTCTGTGCCACTGACTTGCTGTATCCCGACGAACATGCGCCACTTTACGTTGACGATTTTTCAATGAGTTAGAAGGCCGCAGCACTATAGAAATAAGGAACCTTCTAAAATTTTTAAAAAGTTCACATTGGTTTAAGGGAGATCATGTCGAATTGGCCATGGAGCAACACAATGGCACAAGAGCCTCAGTGTGGCCCATGGTGGATAAGCGCGACAACATAACCAAAACTTGAATATTCATTATTTTGGTATTGAAATTTTTGCTCACTGTCTAATAAAAACCTCGTCTTATGTGATCTTTGGCATTTGTTTAGTTGACTGAAGCAAAATTTAATACGATAGAACAACAATGACTGAAATTTATTATGAAACTGGTCCAACTTGCAAGACCAACATATCGCAACATTTTTATTTTTTTGGTCGAAATAATCATCATAATTCAAAAGTTGGTAAACAAATCAATAAAATGGTTCTGTGGAGGATAGAAAAGGACTTGCTGCCCAAAAACTGGACGTTCTGGTGAGATATTGCTACTATAGCACAAAATGTTGCTGAACATTTTCGACATCGATATTTCGACATTCTCAATAATTAGGCATTCACGTATCGACTGTTTGGGAGGTTTTACCTGTGGATTTTTCATAGTGGGCATTTAATTTGTGCCATTTTTCTTATAATTTTTAAGACGCATATTTTGAAAAAAAAGTAGTGAAACTCGAAAGAATCTAAACTTTCACATTTTTGATTAACATCTAGGCGAGTCTTTTCAGAGACCCCTAATTTTTTTGCTTGACGGCCTTTTGACCATTTTGATTCATATAACAAATGCCCGAGCATTTGGATCACCAATATTGGAACTTCACAAACTAGGTACTGCCATATCTGCTTCATGTCTCACCCTCTAGGATCAGCTTTTTAGTGCTACTTTAGCTACGTTTTCCAATTTTACAGGCTTAAAATCCATTCAAAAAATTCGCCAATAAGTTTTACTTTGCTTTGACATCTGTCGAAAATTTATGGAAGTGGAGTAAAACATATGAAAGTTAGCCAAATTTATTCAAGAACTTACAAGTTTCTAGAGGTTTAAGCGCTTTAAAACTTCAAATTACTGAAATATCTATAGTACAGCAGTTTCTCGACTTTTGACAATTTAATTAGAAACATCTCTTTGAAATGTTCGCTCCCATTTCTCCTCATTGTTTAACTTCAGATTATATCCAGAGAAAAATCATGAAGATAGTAAAATTAGAGAACTGTGCATAACTTTGACCTAGAAAGTTCAAATTAAGGAGTGAACACAAATAACGTTTCCAGCCAGCGCAAAAACTGAAAACACTAAGCGGCCTAGTAATTAATCCTTCAGTACAGCCAGTACCAGTATTACTGAAATTAATCGGCCTATAATGAAAGCTAATAACAGTAGGTCGCCATCCATACTTTGAGGTTTATTCATTTCATTTAATTTTTAAAGACTTAAGCGACTTAAATTTGAATTTTTTTAAGACTTATAATTGCATTTTGACCACCCTGTATGCATACAAAAAATACTACCAGAGACGGTAGAAAGTGAAATGCACAGTTACCAAAATAGAATGGGCGAAGAAAAAAGTTGCATTTTTGTTGAAGACGTCAAATGGACTGGATATTTTCACGAATTCTTGTCTGGCTGCTATGCATTTAAATTGAACAAGTTTCGCGTGAATTAAAGAAGAAAGGAATTTTAGTTGCATTAATTATTTATTGCCGCTTAGAAAACAAGAGATGAGATTAAGTGTATAACTAAAACTTGAATTGCATGGAAGATAATAAATATTTTATTTTTATATTTGCATAAATGTGCGCTCAATCAAATGGAGAGGTAGAATGTAGGCGCCAGCAGGTTGTTTGTTAATTAAAAGTTCAGAAGATGTATTTGTATACCAAAATGAAAATAAAAAAATAGCCTCCACGAATATCATAGGTAATGATGCGGCAAAGTGGAGTGGTAGGATGATATTAATTACTAGCCTGTGGGCATTTAACGGATAAAATTTAAAAGTGTCGCTAGTTGCTTTCTTCTCGCAATAAAGTTAATCAACTTTTTGATAGTCATCAGGTGTTAAGGCCCACACTGTGTTATTTCGTTTAGTATTAATATGTATTAATAAAAACAAATAAAAAAATATACAACACAAGCGGTGCCAATGGCCTTTTTGTTACAAAATATTTTTTTTATATCCTTAAGCGGGTTGAATTCAATCCTTACTTAGCATTATCTGCTCTTATAGGTAACCCAGCTTTCTGGCTTGAACGAATGCTGTGCCACTTGAATCGATTGTTCAAATTTTTGCCTTATGAGGCTTTCAGATACATAGTTCCTGTTTTAGAGCCAATGTAGAACCTTCGCAATGTTCGGTTTATTATGGGCTTGCACTTTGTCATTGTGGTTTAAATGACGATTTCCTCTGATAAACAAGCCAAACAAAACAAGTTTTACATTAAATGTCTTTTATATGTACATTTAATGCAAAAAGTGGATATAAACAATAAGTAAAATAAAAAAAAACCTAAAGAAAATGTTGAAAAAGATTTTCTCATAAAAAAATGTTTCTCTTAAATAATTTTCTCAAAAAAAAAAATGTTATAAAAAAGTTTTGTTTTGTAATAGCTTTTTTGTGGAAAATTTTACTTACACTTAAATACTATCTTTAAGAAATAAAATAAAAGAAATTAAAGAAAATTAAAAAAAGGAAAAACTTAAAAATATAATTTTTTAAATAATAGTAAGAAAGAAAAAACAATGGCATAATACGCTTCACAATTTGGAGTTCAATAACTTCATTGGAATTACTTCTTCAAAAAAATTTTAAAACCACTTTTTTATTGAAATTTAACCGGTAACATTAGTGGTATTTTTCTACTTATTAAAAGATAGATGTTCAATAAAAGAACGGAGAAAAGATACCCAATGTTTTTGTTACCCTGGAATCATTTTGGTCTAAAGAAACGAAATTCTAAACACTGGAAAATTACAAAAGCAATTGTTATATGATATTTAGTGGCACTCACTGTAACTGAAAACTTACTTTAATTTTTTGAATACAAAATTTATATATTCCAACAAGAAAAAATAGTTTTTCGATATTTAGTGGTACTCACTGTAACTGAAAACCTACTTTATTCTTTTCAGTAAAAAACATAAACATTGCAAAGAAATAGTTGTTTGATATTTAGTGGCACTCACTGTAACTGAAAACTTACTTTTGTATTTACAAAAAAAAATATAAACTTTGCAAAAAAATAGTTCTACGATATTTAGTGACGCTCGCTGTACCTGGAAACTAAACTAAATTTTTCAGCAAAAAATTTAAATACAAAACAAAACAAAAACTAGTTGTACGATATTAAGTGGCGCTCACTGTAACTTAAAAAATACTATACGATATTTAGTGGCACTCACTGTAACTAAAAACCTAATTTCATCTTCTTAATAAAAAATGTTAATATTACAAAAAAAAAAATAGTTGCTCGATATTTAGTGGCATTCACTGTAACTGAAACCATACTTTTGTCTTTTTAATCAAAAATGTAAAGTTTGCAAAAAACATAGTTGTACGATATTTATTGATACTCACTGTAACTGAAATTTTACTTTTATCTTTTTAATAAAAAGTACAAAAAAAAATTGTACGATATTTCATGGCACACACTGTAACTGAGTACCTAAATAATTAGAATATATTGGACCAGAACGACCAGGTACGTATTTTATGCGTACCAATGCACATAGAAATAACGGGAACGAAATAGCACATAAATTAGGAAATAAATCAGAAAAGGGAAAAGGAACGACCTAACCAATTATAGCCTCAAGGTTCTTATCTCTAGCTTGGAATGGTTAACTTCTACTCTCTTAGTCAGAAAGTAGAGGAAAGGCATAGAAGATCCGGTTTATCGCATTCGGCCTTAGTCCAAACCAATTTAAAGTTTGTATGGAATTAAATGAGAATAATTTTTGAATCTTGACAGGAATTCTGATAGCGCATCTTAAATTGAATTATCATCATACTAACCTGGGAATGCTCGCCAATAGACCTTACTGGTTCAGTATAGAGGAAAATAAAGTCGCCAAATATGTGCCATCACTGCGACATCAAAAATCTTTTGTGTCCCTTCATAAATTCACAGCATTTCACTGGGCCCAATTTGATCAATAAATTTTAATATTTTTCCTATTTTAATGAACTTTATTTCCTCCTCTGGTAAATAATGTTTACTCAGGTGCTTGTGTCGCTTATTCATTAGTGTTGGAAGTCCCATCATAACAATAATAATAATAATGTAAATAAATAAATGCACGTAAGCTCATCTCTTTCTGCTCATTAATTTACCTCAAATGCCTATGCTAATGCAAAACTCATTGGCATGCGCTTGTACAATACAACTCACAGCTATGAAATAAATAAGTCGCAAGTAAAAAATTATTTTTACAAAATTATCAATAAGTTACGCTTGCATCATCACCAGCACAACAACAAAAGTTGAACTGTAAAACACAAAAACCAAGAAGAAAAGAAAACAAAAAAAGGCAACAAAAAATAAAATCATTGGCCGTTGCAGCAGGCGTTTAACATAAATTAAGTGATTATATTTAGAAAATTGTCTATTGACAAACGCTGGCAAGTATGTATAAACTCATAGACATACATACATATACACATATTTTCCATTTAAGTAGACACGTATTCATCTGAAACGTAAAGACGTGCGCTATAGTACAGACCACTTGGGAAAAAATTGCTCCACTGTGTTTCATAAGTAGCTGCACATATTTATGTAAATGCCTGCGTAGCTGCTTCTTATATCGGTCAAATGAGTTCCTATAGCAAGCATGCGGTCAACTTTTTATGCTAACGGTCTGTTAATCACTGATGCATGCGCTTTTTATAATTTTATTCAGGCCATCACTTGCTAGCGACCTTGCACTTCTCATACATCATACATAACACACACACACACACGCGTTCAAATGTCGTACCGATGAGTAGCAAATATTTATTAACAAAAGCTTTCTCTTTACATAGGCCGAAATGCTTAAAAGGAATAACGAAAACGGTTAGCTGATGTTTGTCTTTTCACTTTCTTACATAAAAAATTACATTTTTGCGGATGTATGTATGTTTGTGTGAGGAACGAATTATGAACGACAAGGGAATATTACAAACGAAAGTATTGGGTATGAATATTTAAAAAATACTGAGTTTTATTACTTCCTTGTACTATTGAAAGTAATTTTAATAAAGTCTAAAAAAGAGGCCGCACTATTTCACATTTCATATGAATCCATTGTTCAGGAGACTGCGAATTCCATTAGATTTACTAGAGGGGCTGGATATTTTATGGAATATTTTTTCGGAGTCATTCACTTTGTTATCCTTAGATATCCATTTTAAATGCTAGTTTCAAAAACATAAAATTATGCAGATTGTAATGAAAGTTTGAGACTTTGAGTACTTTTGTGACGTAATTTTAGATGAACAGTGAGTGAGAACTAAAAGGAGTGGAAAAATAGTAAATGAAATCGGAAATGAAATCGACAAATATAAACATGGAAAATATTAGAAAAGCGAGAAACAGATAATAGAAAAGAGGAAAGAGAAAGGGGGAAAAAGGAAAGAGAATAGTGAAAAGATAGTGATTTATAGATTAAAAAAATCGGTAATCATACGGTCTCAGTAGTCAAGCGTAAGTGCAGTAGCGTGCCATACCAGAGGTTGTGGGTTCGAATCCCACGTTAAGCACGGTCCTCGCACTTTTCCAAATTAACCTACTTTCCCTGTTTCTACCGGGCAGTCCCCATGACTTTCTTTTCTTTGGATTTCTTTGGATTGCTGTAATGAATCCATTTTTCATCACTCGTCACGTTGCGATGCAGAAAATCCTTCCTTTTTTGCCGCTGTGGCAGTTGTTCACAGGCGAAAAAGCAACGTTCAACATCCCTTGGTTTTAACTCATAAGGAACTCAAGTCCCCTGTTTCTGAATCATTCCCAATGCATGCAATCGCTTGAAAATGGATTGGCGGGTAACTCCTAATACTGAAGCAAGTTCTTCTTGCGTTTGACACGGATTCTCATTGAGCCATGCCTCCAATTCAGCGTCTTCGAAGTTTTTGGCCTTCCTTCACGCGGACGGTCGTCAACTTTAAAATTACCGTCCTTAAAAAATCATGGCGACAACTTTTAACAACAACAGCCTAACGTTAAATGGAAATGAGTCTTTACTTCTGCATAGAAGAGCATAGCAAATTGAAAACTTCGAAGGCGCTTTACTCGAATTTTTGATTTTTCGATTCTTTCCGATTCCGTTCTGCCAGCAGACGAGCGATATTATTTTAAAGAAAAAAGCTGAAACAACAATGTAATAAAAGTTATAATCGTTCAGAATTGGCAAAATGCAAAAAACAAAAAATGTTTATGAACTTGAACGATTTTCGATTTCATTTGTTAGACCAGTGGGAACTTAACCTTTTAATGAGAACCTTTTTGCGTACATACGTACATACTTGTTATTGCAAATGCACGAGCTTTCCAATAGGAAATTTTGGGTGCTAACAAACTGTTTAATATTCAATCCCTGAAGGTAAATCAACATGAAAAGTGTGATTAGAAAAGATTAAGCAGCACAAGTGAATAATAGAACAAATTATATGATTAGCTCTTGCAGAGGTGACACGAATTGGGCACTAAGATCGCGTTATTTGGCCCCCGTTTGATTTTTATTGCGGGAATTGTTTGCTAATTTATTTGAATATCCAGCACAAGCACCATTGGTTATGTTCGAGAACTGGCGTGAAACAATGGATTGGCATAAGATTGGGACAATATTTTAACTGAAGGACTACGCCAAAAACCCGCATTCGACTAATGTACCCAAAAACAGCATAAAACAGGGCATTACTCAATCTAGTCAGCCAGGTCTATCGAATCTATGCAGAAGAGTCATAGAAAATCGGACCAATTAGATCTCTATCACCATGAGAAATATGTCACACTATAAACATGATGACATAAACGCGCTTAAAATGGGCATAAATGAACAAAAAATGGACAATGTTTATTTTGTTGTTTTATTGCATTTCAACATCAAATCAGTCTTATTGGTATCGCTTATACATGAATTTACAGCATTCACATATCTACGTGAGTTCATAAATACTCAGGTTATTACTTGCATTCCGACATGCCCACTACTTTTTTTATTTGTTATTTTTAATATCATATTTTTATTTTGGTAAAAGTTTCAGTGTCAGCGATAGCAAAATAAACAAAAAAAAGCAAAACTGTTTGCCGAAATTTTTGAAATTTATTTTGGGACCAAAAGAGGCGCACCCAAAAATTAAAATATTTCACCAAATAAAATACGCAGTAAGCCGGCATTTTTTATACGCATTTTTAAGGTGAAAAGGTGACTTTTTTCCGTAGCATGCACCCATGAAGTTGTATGTAATAAATATGTATGCATGCATACGAAATACTTGTTATTTGCCCGAGAAGCAAGTACTTATTACAATAGACGAGTATGTACTTGTACATATATGTAGGTATATGTAAGTATCTTCCTACCGCCAAATACTTATAAACTGTGAAGATTGATTATCAACATCAGTGTGCATCAGTGTTAGTTGTAGAGCATCATTTTTGACTCGGCGGCTTTGTGGAAAAGCCGGGTTGCCGCATGTAGAAGCGACACTAATCCCCGTGTGACTGCCCAACCAGCGATTTATTCCACAAAATAAGCTAGTTAGAATACTTTGCAAGACTGGTTTACGTGACTTTTTTAAATCTGAATGGATTAAATGCTATTGTCAATAAACAACAGTTTCGAGCCACTGATACATTACTAAATAACTTTCATATTTTTAAAAGACTCGAAATTTTAAATTGGGAGTTATTTAACGTTTTTTTTTTTAAGTTTAGCGACATATTTATTTATTTATGTATTATTTGTATCTAGAGTATACAGACATTAGACGAAATTACAAAATATTTATAATTTTATATACAAAATTATAACTCAAATTACAAGTTATTAATAGCACTTTATTTTATTATAATGCATTGATTTAGAATAAGATAAGTCTAACTCTAAAAAATTTGAGAAATAATTCAACACGGACAAAGCTACATTAATTGGAGCATTAGCATTGTAAAGCCTTTTAAGGCGCCTCTACAAAAAGTATCGATATGTCGAAGGTTTCTACAAGGCACATTAAAATTAAATGAAAAAGACAAACGAGATCGTCTGCGTTAATGATAATAAGCCAATTAATTAGAAACGGGTGTTATATGATGGAATCGGTTGAAAAATTTAAGGGGTGCAAAGCAAAATGTAGGAATATTTTCTGCACTCTCTCCAATCGATTTATATGCACAGCGTGATAGGGTCCCCAGATAACAGCAGTGCATTCCAATTTGGACCAAAGACATGAAGAGTGTAGAATGTTGAGTGTATATGGGTCAGAGAATTACGAAGAATGGCACTTAACAAATGCCAGCATGGCAGGTGACTTTGAAATCATATAATTTACAGTCTGTGTCAGAAGAAAAGAACCGGTTTTTTCTTGTACCTTCAATATATATTTCGTTCTGCTTTTTGCTACGTAATAGTCTCACTCAAGGGCTACGATGCCAGTGCTACCTCAGATTAGTATCGTTCGAAACTTTCCCGTAAACGCAACCAAACAAAAATTAGTGAGAAGTACGCGCAGCGTTACGAGGTGGTATTTTTATGCACGCATTCGAAAGAGCCAAAGTTATCTTACGACGCGGCTGCAATAGTGATGAAAAAATCAAAAAAGTTTGTTGCGATGTAGAATCAGCGGTATAAGAGGTACAAAAATGTTGATGTTCTTTGCGACTACGTCAAGCACGCACAATTCTTGCTGAAAAGGGAATAGGTGTGAGTATCAACACCATCGAACGACGACTGATAGAGGCGAACATATCCTAACGTCTCACATCATCAAAATCACTGCTCTCAGAAAAACACATTGAGAAACACCAAAACAAGGGAATGGCGTCACAGTAATGTACTGCTCTTCCCAGTCCCCAGACGCCAACCCCATTAAAAATGTGTTGGGAATTATGAAAACGCATCTTGCCGGAAAGCCAGTCCACGATTTAACACAAGTTTGGTCCTCTTTGTCGAGAAAATCCAGAAATCCAGAAGATGCCAGGCTATACTCGACAACGGTGAAAACTACACGGATTATTGAGTAATTGCGTCTCTCAGTTTTGTACATACTTACATGTAAAAAAAATTTAGATATATAGGGTGGGCCATGTAAAACTTGCTTTTTGAATCGGCTATAAAAAAAACTAACCAATATTTTTTCAAACTTCCTATTTTATTTTGAAGATTGAACATTGCCATTTATGAATGAAAAATAATATCGTTCAAATGACTGCCACGACTAGCTTTACAGTAGGCCATTCGATCAACCCAATTTTTAAGCACATTTTCGATTGTTTGGGCTCCAATTTCATGCATGGCAACTTCGATTTCGTGTTTAAAGCATCAATCGACTCTGGATTGTTTGCATAGCATTTGTCCTTAACGGCTCCCCACAAAAAATAGTCCAACGAGCTTAAATCACAGCTCCGAGGCGGCCAATTTATATCGGAATTTCGGCTGATTATTCGGTTTTAAAAACGGCTAAGACTGATATAAGAGCGGTATTAGATAAATGGTAGGATGTAAATATTAAAAAAGTAACCTTTTCTAAGTTGCCTTTAAATTGCTTAAGCAACTTAGAAAACGTTACTTTTTGACATTTTTTAACGTTAAGGAAAAGCCGATTCGTTACACAAGCTATAAAACTTATTGAGTTCTGACTGCAAAAAGAACTGAGACATGAAGGAACCTAACCTCAAAGTAAATTTTCAAATCATCGGCATAAAGGAAAAATCTCGTTGAAGAGAAACACATAATTTATGAAGAGTACAAAAAATAATGGTCGTAAGATGCAACCTTGGGAACGCCAGAAGAGGCAATAAATGATATCGTTAAAATACCATCAATAACAACATTATTATTGTCCAACACCTGTTGTCCAAAGAAGATTTAATCTATTCCAAAAAGATAGAATGAAAACGAAAATTTGCAACTAAGAATAGTAGGAAATGCTATCAAAAGCCTTAAAGAAATCAGTGAAAATAACATCCTTTTGGACGCCACGTCGAAAGTATGCAATATAGCTAGCCATCCTAGATCGCGTTTCTCTCCTCCACTACAAAAACGGCACTAGATGACTGTAGATGGTTTTTCATACTTTTAGTTTTGATATGTTTCGCAGTTAGTGGTAAAATAGTGTATGGTATCAAAACGGCACTCTAGTACTACTTGTAGTGTACCCATGGTACTCTTGCCATCTAATCTTCCTACCTATGCAACTCATTAAGTTCACAAGAAAAAAATAAAATTTTACGTGCATGATCGCTCTTGATTGTATTTCCGAATACTAGGCATGATGCCTTTTGGTCCAGTAATATAGTGCCTGATGGTGTCGTGAGTACTGGGGGTTATGAATGCTATATCCATATACAAGTTTTCCAGGTCATAGTCTCTCTTATCTTATTTCAATAAGACAAATATTTGCTTTGCTATTTATCACAATTTAATTTCAGATTGACTGATAACGGTTTTTTGCTAAGTATCAGCCGCAAAAGCCGCCACTTGTGCAAACAAGACCGATTATAATAAAATACCCCAATAAACCTCTATATATGCATACACACGATTTATTTAGATGAAGATGTATATGCATGTATTACTTGGTTTTGTAACCGTCTGCGCAACACATCTACAAGTGCACGATAAATTAGTGGTGGGTCCGCCAGCAAGAGTGCATACCACTGCGAAAGCTCAGCAGCTGTCTCTGGTATGCGGCAATGACACAACACCACGATGACCAACAAGGCATACAAACTTGTAGATGTAAGTTTATTATGCACGCGCACACACACACATCCGCGTATGTGTGAGTACGACATGCGTACATACATATTTGCTTGTTTTCATGACATGCGCTGTGTGTTTCATGCATTAACATCGATTACGTTATGCGTTGATGATATTTCACTTGACGTAGTTAATGCGTAAACAAAATAATGCCATGTTAATGATGATGATGTTCCAGCTAAAGCTGCTGATGGACGCTTACTCCACTATAAGATTGTCGCTCTTCACCATTGACCATCAGCACTGACAACAAGCCCACATAGCAACAACAGCTAACGCGGCAGTGCAAACGGCACTCTCGAGCCAGTTTCATCTCCACAATTTCACTCGTGGCCAAATAGTCAGTCGGCCAATCAACCAATCAGCCAGACAGCCGATCAGCTAGCAAGACAGTGCAACAGTGAGATGGTGAGACAGTGAGAAAGCGAGTGTGACAATGGCGTCACTGTGGCGTCAATGATTACTGCAACACTTTGCACTTTCGATTTCGTTATGTCTGGTAACTTATGACTGTAACTGTAGGAGGAGCTGTTAATGCTACTGCTGTGGCTGTAAATGTGTTTGTGTGCTTAAAAGAGATTTCACTTTCATCTGAATATGTAATTTATGTGGAGTGGTGAAGTGTTTTCAGGTTTTTCTCTCTTCATCTGCATTTTGATGTGCGCGCTAGGCACTGACTTTGCTTTGGTGTAGCATTTGTATTATTTTAATTTTTAATTTATTTCGGTCCAATGTTTGATTTAGTTATTGCGAGTATAAGCAGATCTCTGTAACTGAGGATGTAATAATATATTTTTAAACTACAAATTTTATTGTATATGAAAACTATTGTAAAAAAAATTAGAAAAGCTACCGATATAGGAAAATAGAAAATTAAAATTGTTTTGAGAATTTGCTGCCTTAAATAGGGTTAAACTATTGCAACTGGTGGCTAACTAGGTACTTAAGCGCCACACGCTATGACCACTTGGAGGTCGGCCCGTATATTTTTCACAAAGTGGAGAGTTTTAAATAGCTGAGTGTAAACCTTAGCAGCGCTACGGACCCCCTGATTAGTATGAATGATAGCCGACAAGGTGCTAATAGTTATTTTGCTCACCTGAAACTTCTCAAAAATAAATTACCATCGACTTCGTGTAAGCTACAAATCTACATATAGGAGGCTAATAAGACCAGTAGCAACATATGGCTGCGAAGCATGGATACTGACACCTAAGATATAGAACTACCTTCTCCGCTTTGAGCATAAAATCCTAAGGCGGATATTTGAACAAGTAAGGGAAGCTGATGGGACTTACAGAATCAGATATAATAATGAGATCGGACAGCTGATATCAGGTCAAAACATTGTGCGTTTCGCTAAGCTCAGCGGCTGAGATGGTTTGGAAACTTATTCAGGATGGACGCCAGCAGAATTACGAAAAATATCTTCAACTCCTTTATTATGGACAGTAGAAAGCGTGAAAGACCGCCAAGAAGATGACCTAGTTCACAAGTGTCAAATATGATTGACATTTGGAAAACTCATGAGCCTTCCGATAGGATGATTAATTTTGCGCCTCCTTGTACTTTTTGTAGTGAGGAGGGATATTGAAAGCTATGCAAACTGTTAGTCTTCCAAACCATATTATCCGTTTAAGCAATTTCATGCCAAATGTTCCAAGTATTTATTTGTCGGCTTGAATATACTAAAAATTAAGTTTAAAAATTTTAAAAAGGCTTATAATTTTGAGAGTTATTAAATGCTCAGATATGGTGCAATTGGTACAGAATTTTTTAAAGAAAAATGCCTTCGATTCTTTTTAATATTTTTATTAAAAAAAATTTTAAATTTTTTTGGACAAAATATACTTTTGAAATTTTTATTTAGTTATTTATATTAAAAAATGCTTTTAAAACAAAAATTGTTGCGAAAAAGTTATATTTTAATATTTAAGAGTAAAAAATACTGTAAAAAAATTATTACGAAAAGATTAGATTTAAATTTATAAAGTAAAAAATACATTTAAAACAAAAAATGTTACGAAAAAATTATATTTTAAATTCTTTAGAAACGAAGTTGTGTTTTAAATATAGTTTTTTGTTCTTAGACTAAAAAATACTTTTAAAACGAAAAACAGATATTTTTGCTTAGAATAGAAAAATGTTTTTAAAACAAAAATTGGTACGAAAAAAATTATCTACTAATTTTTAAAACAAAAAAATACTTTGGAAGCAAAAATTATTACAACAAAATTTTGGAATTTAAATATAATTGTTTTTTCTTAGAACAAAAAATTACTTTTAAATTGTTACGAAAAAAATATGTTTAAATTTTTTTAAATAAAAAATAAAATACTTGTAAAACAAAAACTGCTGCTTTTAAAACAAAAAAATGTTCCGAAAAATTATATTTAAATTTTTTAAAATAAAAAATACTTTTAAAGCAAAAATTGTTACGAAATATTTATAGTTACTTTGTTTTTAAATAAGGTTCTTGGTTGTCTTAGAACAAACAATACTTTTAAAACAAAAATTGTTACAAAAAAATTATAGTTTTTTTTTTGTTAAAAGATGGTTTTTTTCCTAGAAAAAAAAACTTTATATTTACAATTTAACAATTTATTACGAAAAAAATATGTTTTAATTTTTTTAAATAAAAAAAACTTAAAACAAAAATTTGTTACAAAAAAATTTTTAGTATTTTTATTACAATTTTTCAGGAAGCAATTGATTGTATCATCTTTGTCTAATTTCTTTTATTAATAATAGCTGGGACTATGCTAGTTATCCCGACAAGTTTTTTTTTTCATAATTCAATCCCCATTGCTTTCGAGTTATATTCAAATACGTACAGAGAGGAAGTGAAAAATCAGGCAAAATACTGCTCAAGCGGAGCGCTAGCATACGTGCTCATGTATGTATATTACGCCCGCTTATAAATCGAACGAAGCTGACATACAAAGTTACGAGGTTACGTACATTAGCAAGCAAATTATAGTTCTGTATTATTGATAGCACTTTTAAGATAATTTTTACCATCCCAACTGTACTTAATTAAGTTCAGATAAAATAAATTCATACATACATTCATATTCGCATATTGTTATGTTCACTGCAATATTTTTCTTTGCTTACCTAAAAGGAAAATAAAAAATATTATGTTAGTTATATTGTGACAGTTGATGGAAAATTAAGTATATAAATAAAAATGCATTGTAGTTTTGCACATTTTGTATGCTTAACATATATATTGAAAAAGTGAAATTAAAACTATAAAAGAACTAAATAAAAATATTATGATAATAATTTTACAACTCTTCAAATTCCAACACTCATTTCTTCAAAGCCATCTCTAAGAAAACGTTTGGTATAATAATAATTTGAAATACATATGGATGTTAGTGAACATGCAAAATGAGATCATCCAAATACTTGGCGAATCGCCCACGCAGTTGTGTACCGAAATATTCATTAATTCAAATGAACAATGTTGTAAACATACATAGGTATGTATGTACTTTTCAACTTGAGCCAGTAGAATTGTGGTTAATTTCTCAGGGAATAAATGAACAAGTTTTAAAAATATAGGCCTATAAATCTCATATGAGCTCGCATTTTTCGCAACATACCACAATACCTACTTTGTATTAAAACAAAAGAAACGCTATGACTTAATAATACCTTAAGCTAATTTTCGGACAGGGGCAGATTTGTCTATTAAAATAGAAGAATAATAGTGTGCAATACTTAAACATTATTCAACTAAAATTTTTTCAAACAGTCAAAAAGTTATATTGCGCAAATATTAGTTCAAATACTTGTGCATGACGCTACATAAGAGATTTTGTTGGAATTTCTAACATAGACGGGCCTACGAAAGAGTTTTTAGTTAGGCGTGGAATGGAGACTCAAAATTGTAACTTAGATATGATCATTAATTTACGTTTGTTACGTTACGTTTGGTTATGTTATGTTATGCTATATCATGTTTTTGTTTTGTTACTTTATTGTATATTATGTTATCATATTCTATAATATGTTGGGTAGTGTTATGCTTTGTTATGCTATGTCATGTTATATTATGTTCATTATGCTGATTATATCAAGTGTTTTTATGCATTGTTATGTTACAATACAAACTAGCCTGATGCCGTCGCCGAATGGGTTGGTTCGTGACTAATATTCGGAGTTCAGAGAGAACGTAGGTTTGAGTCTCGGTGAAACACCGAATTAAGAAAAACATTTTTCTAATAGCGGTCGCCTCTCGGCAGGGAATGGCAAACCTTCGAATGTATTACTGCCATGAAAAAGCTCCTCATAAAAATATATGCCGTTCGGAGTCGGCTAAAAACTGTAGGTCCCTCCATTTATGGAACAACATCAAGTCGCACACCACAAATATGAGGAGGAGCTCGGCCAAACACCCAAAGAGGGTATACGCGCCAATTATATATATATATATATGTATATATGTCGTGCTTTGTTACACTATGTTATGTTATATTATGCTATGTTCTGCTTTGCTATGTTTTGTTTTGCTATGTTAAGCTGTATTATATTTGCTTATAATATGTTTATGATCATCAACCGCATAGAAGAACTGTATACAGATGCCACTCCTGAGCGGTGGCATTCAAGTGCAAACAAGGATGCGTGCTTTCCCCGCCCCTATTCAACCTGACAAGCATCAAAGTGTCAAACTTCCGTGGCCAACAGAGGAATATCCTGGAGTCTGAGAGGCTACCATGAAAATTTTGGCTACATATGCGCCGAAAGTGGGCTTGAACATTAATATCTTCTTTTTCTTCTTCTTCTTCTCCTTCTTCTAGATAAACTCATTGGGTAGGAAATATTGCTAAGATTTCTTACACTATGGCTAGTGAAAAATCGGCTTCAGAAGGTAGTGAGAAGTCAAAATGTTCGACGAGCACGAGTCACGAGCATCTGTGAATGGCATGCATCAATATGACTCTCGTTAAAACTTTGATGTGCGCATTTAGATGCTCAACTGGTCCTCTTTACCAATCGAACTCTTACGTTCAAGGATTTTAAGAAATACAAAAAAAGCCTTAAGCGTCCTGCTCCAAAAAGCACAGTTATAATTTGGCTGCTTATAGCACAACTACGGATTCGAATGAGCTTGCAGACGAGCAAAAAAGAGTATAGTCGGCAAGCGTCTCTTTGAGACCAGAACAATTAGCTGGTGCTGTATTGATCACTGGTCAAATAATTGGTCACAGTTGACAAAGTTCGCACATGGAAAGGGTAGGTATGTCTATTAATACACAGGAATTATCGAATTTGTCTGGAATATGTTAAAAAATCTTTCATACTTTGCATAAATGTTCCGTCCTTTTCATACAGAGATTGAACCACTTCAACTCCTGCATAATCGATCTCTTAGCCTTCAGTACTCATCTACATATCGCCTTTCAGTTTTGATTAGATATACTGAGTATACTTTGGGTAGCAATGAATTTGAAAAGCAAATACCTTTCTGATCGCAGTGGCTTTTCTTACAATAACTTACTTCTATATCTAAATAATTCTAAGTGACATAGTCTTTAAACTCGTTATGTTTAATTTTTTTATTTCTTTTTTTCAAAACATTTTGTCGCATTCCACTGTATTTGTAGCGCCTAGAAATGACTGCATTTCACAACAACAACTGGCTTAGCGAATAATATTCTTACTACAAAATGAGCAAACAAAAAAGACACCGATTGGCATTCAACGCAGCGATGCACATTGACTTTGTGCAAATTTCAAGGACACGCTACACTCAATCAGCTTCAGCGGAAAAACGTCAACTTCAATAAGCAAATAAATTATTTAATAGTATGTAACATATATAAAAAAAACAGCAAGCAACGAATCGAAGTAACCAATAAATGATTTGCTCCACTTTGCCGCTTATTGAGTTAAGTGGGTTTACTCGTGTTTTCAATATTACTATTTAAGCACCCAATCATTTTTATTGTTGTGTTTAGCAGAAATTTTGCCAACGCCAACGCATATACATATATACATATATACATATATATATATATATATATATCACCTTATATGCGATATGAGTGAGGTCAGTTGATATTGGCAGATGGGCAAGTGCCGCCTCCGCTTCTCTGCGTATATTCACTTACTGCAGCTCATCACTTGGCTATGCAAATCGAAAGACTTAAGCGACGAACATGCCAACCAGCACACACTGCATAGCTGTCGAGCTGAACGCGTATGTACCTATGTGTATGTATATTACTCGCTATAAACTTGAAAATTTTAATACTTCACACTCGCTTATTAGCCGATATGCTGCTGCCACTTTTTATTGTGCATTAAGGAGGATCATGCACATTTGCATGTGTGTGTGTGTGTGTGTATGGATATTTATAATACTTAATTTTATTTAATGTTTTTTGTTGCTTATTTTTTCATTTTTTTGCAATCGAGTAGAAATTTTAAATGCTTTACGGCGCGTCATTTATTTCAAGCGGCCATCAGTGTCCACCGATGCGAACTGGAAGGCCATGTGCCACTTTGACTGACACTGCTGCTTCAGTTGTTGCATAGCCGCTTGCAGCGTACGCCACTCCAGCAAGCACGTTTGGTGAGCGTTCAAGTTGTGGCAAGTTGTGATGATTGAATTAAGTGGTAGTTGAGTGGTTGTGTATTTATTCAGAAAATGTTGTTATGATGTTTGCAAGACAAACTTGTTGGCTTATACATTTGAATGAGTGCTGGCATAAGTGTTTGAAGCAGTTTTCTGTGTATGTATATGTAAAGTCAATAAATTAATCTTAGGAAATACTCGTACGTTTGTATTTTTATACCTGTTACACATCACGTGCTACACTCATCAATTTTCGATTTTTTACCAATTTTTTCAAGTTCGCTGTTTTTAGCTAACAAACAGCTGCAAAAAAACAAAAACATATTGATTGTAATACCATTAAAAATATATATCGAAAAAATGTATTGCATGTGCCGCACTTGAATTTCGCGTGTTTCAAGTGTTTAATTTTCAACAAATTTTTCACTGCTAATTTGTTATGATTGACGTCTATTGTGATTTTTGGCGATGAGTTATTGCTTTAGATTACTTTTGCTCGTAATTAAGTGAGAAGATATTTTTTAAATTTAAATATATATTTTATATACTAACAACAAATACCTTTTTCAAATATATATTTTTGAATACTAATAATACTTTTTTTTCATATCCCTTAACTCAACAGATTGAAATTAATTTCATTTTTAACGAGCTGCGCAAATGCAACAATTGGCACTTTTGACATCATTGGCAGGGTCAAAATTGCTTGAGTATATTTTTCAGTAGAATCGTAAGCTGATATGCAAAGGAAACTGTTTACAATAGAACGCGGGCTAATCGAAAATATGTTGAACTCGTCGATCATGAACTGCAGAGTACACTGCTTTAGCAACGCGCGGACTTGCACTCAAGCTTTAGCGATTTAGTACTGTCAAGTATAGCCAATTTGTCTTTATTCTGTTTTGAAATTTATATTTTATAAAACTTTTACAAACCCAAACCGAAACTAATAATTACTGTTCCCCTTTTTAACGTCAACCAGCGAATGCCCTCTCACTCGCAAACTGTCGGTGACAGTACTTATTATAGTAATTATTTATTTGTAGTAGCTTTTTATGAAATTGTTAGTTTTAATAATTTTTTAGAAAAGCGCAATTCATTCTCATACACAAATCGTATGAAACTAAGTTTCATACTTAATTGTATTGTATAAACAATTATTAAAAACAAATATAAAAAAGACTTTAAGAATTTGCATAAAATGTTCAAATATAATATTTTAATCGAGATTTTTATAAACATTTTGGGTACACCGTTTTGTATCCTCTTTAATTCTACCCTAAAACAGCGCTATTTTTATTTTCGTCGAAATTCTATAAATAATCTTTTTCTAAGAAGGAGTTACGCATTTTCTCAATGTAGCGAATACATTAAACGACATTTTTGTATGGAAGAAAACAGCTAACACGGTTGGTAATGAATTTTTCAAAAATCAACACTATCACTTTTGCGCTCTTTGAAATTTGCACTTTATTAGACCCAAAATTAATGCGCTCAATTTTTTTTTTTTTTTTCTAGATTTGTGCAAAGTTTAAAACAGGATTTTTCTAAAAAACAAATATTGGAAAAATGTGAAATTGTGATCCAATTTTTTGGATTTTTTTAATTTGCATGAAATACAAAACTGCGTTTTTCTAACAAAAAAAATTAAATAAAGTTTGAATTTTTAAAAATATTTTTTTAATTTTTTTTATTTTATGTAAAATGTGATTTTTTTTTTAATTTGTATGAAATATGAAACAAAACAAAAAAAAAACTTAAATAAAGTTTGACATTTTGAAGACATTTTTTTAATCTTTTTTTTAAATTAGCAAAAAATTTGGAAAACCATTTTTCTACAAATTTTTTTTTTGATTTGAATTGTTGATTTTCCTTTAATTTGCAGAAAGTTTGAAACCTTCATTTATATGTTATATATTTTTTGTAAAACTTCTGATTGATACGAATTTTTGAAATTTTTTTTAATTTGCACAAAAATAAAAATGGTTTTTTTTTCTAAAAAAACTTAGTAGAAAAGTGGGAAATTTTAATACAAATTTTTGGTTGTTTTTTTAGTTTGTAAAGTCTTTGAATAGCAGTTTACTAAAAATCTGATAGAAAAGTGTGAAAAATCTCTAATGAATCCTTTGATATTGTTTTATATTTGCAAAAAGCTTGAAAACGCATTTTTGTAAAAATTCTGATTGAAAAATGTGGAATTTTAATAAAAAAATTTTAGTTTGAGGACAGTTTGAAGCTGCATTTTTCTTAAGATTCCGGTTGAAAGGTGTAAATTTTCGATGAAAATTTGTTGAATTTTTTGTTTAATTTAAACAAAGTTTTAAACTTGAATTGTTCTGATGATTGTTGGAGAGTAAACGCAGTGTAGTTTATTTAGAGTTTTGATAGTAATTTACGCTTGAGTCATGAAAGTCGCCCTAGCCTGCTGAAAATAGCTTCTCATACGACCCGTTCTACCTGGAAAATCTTAAATTAACAAATCGCACAAAAATCTTTTTTCCTGATTAGTTTTAAAATTATTATTATTATTTTTTTTTATTTGATTATTTATTATGTCTTTATTATTTATTTTTATTTAAGTGTTATATTTGACACTGCAAACGATCATAAAACTCGATTTTTCTAAACAATTCTTTGCTTTCGACTTTGACTTTGTTTAATTCCCCTGTTATAATAAATCATTGGCTTCATGATTTGAATGCACATTTTTTCTTAATAAATATTATTACTCACAAGAGGGACAACAAAACAACAAGTTCACTGTCTACCAAAATAGCTACTCAATACAATAAACTTGAGGTGCCCGTTATGAAGCCAGTTAAATTAATTTAACAAAAAACCGCTTATTAGCAAACAAACAACTAATAGAATTAAAACAAAAATTTTAAAGAAGTAAAAAGTTCTTAATCTTGTTTTATATGAAATATTAACATACCAGAATTAAAATGGTATTTCAAACTAGATATTTATAGATGAAAAGTTCTTTTTATTTTAAAATTCAAGTTAAACAAACCAGTTGACTACGCAAGACTGGTGAGAAAAAAAAGTATCTGAAAGCTGTAAAAATATCTACCACCATAAATTCTAAACAAACTGCCTTAAACCTATAAAAACAATTAAAAACATGCAAAACATGTGAATTGAAAATATATATAAGTATTTATTTATTTGAAAAGATTACGAAAAAAATTGCTCTTGGCACTTGTGACTCGCATCTTTTGGCTTGGCGAGCTGCGTCTGGTTCAAGGTAGCAATTAACAGTTCAAAATGCCAACGTTTGTTATTCCTTAGTTGTTTAAGAGGAGAAGTAACAAAAACCAAAAATGTATTCTACTTTACTTAAATAAATAAACCAAATGCAGAGAAGAAGAGTAAAAAAATATTTTTTGAATTGAGAAATATTTTGCAAATTAATCGAGTAAAGAGCAGCGATTATTAGCAATAGCAAGCAAGATAAAATAAATAATCAGGAATATAAAATAAATAGTCAGTAAACTGCCTTTGCTTCATTTTAAGATACTTCTTTCATCGTTTTTCAACAAAATTATTTTCAAAGAGGCTGCAACTTACCCATTAATAGCGAATCTCTAAGTTTAAGCAACAGTTCACTAACCTTTTCTCGTTGCTAATATACATAAATAATAAAACATTGCGTTTGTATCTGCATTAGGGATACCGATATGAGTGGTAATTATTAATAAAGATATTTCGGGACAAATTTATTGAAACCCCGAGATTTCGGGATATTTTTTGTAATCCGGAAATTTCGCGACTAGTCCCGAGAGAAAAATTTTCCAAATTTCTCAACTCATTTTTAAGTTTATGCCCTAAACATCGCATGTACGTAAAGAGTACTGCCCTTCTTTCCTTTAAATTTCTCTTTTGGCTAAAAACTGACTACGATGCCACCTGAACTCTCACCTCTCAAACGTTGGAATGAGTGTTGGACATCCAGCTCTGTCGAGAACAAAATTTTTTTGTTTAACACAATATAATCAAAACAAATTAAATTTCTTGCACAAAAACTGTTGAAGAAAAGGATTTAATTCTATAATAAAGAAGAAGGCGAAGGCTAAAAACTTTATTACGAGTTTAAAAAATTTAAAACACTCGCTTTGAAACCTTAATTTTTATGTTTCTAGTAAAAGTTCTGATTGAAAAGTGTGAAATTTTTACGAAAGTTCTTTTTTAATTCGCACAAAGTTTGAAACTGAATTTTTCTAAAAATTCTGAGGTAAAGTGTGGAATTTTGATAAAAAAAAATTTTTTTTTGTTAAAAAACTTTTATGTTTCTAATTTGAGAACAGTTGGAAACTACATTTTTTAAAAGATTCTGATTGAGAAGTGTAAAATTTTAATGAAAATGGATTGAATTTTTTTCTCTATATTTGAGAAACTGCATTTTTTTTAGAGAACTATTCGAAACAGCATTTTTCTAAAAATTTTTAATGAAGAGTGTGGGAATTTGATGAAAACTGTTCAATTTTTTTTATTAACTTGAGAACAGTTTGAAACTGAATTTTTTCTTAAAATTCTCATTAAAATGTGTGAAATTTTGATAAAATTTGTGGAAACAGTTTGAAACTGCATATTTCTAAAGATTCTGGTTGAGAAGTGTGAAATTTTGATGAAATTTTTTTTTTTAATTTCCACAAATTCTTAAACTTGGATTTATCTGATGTTGGTTTAAGAGTAAATGCAGTGTAGTTTATTTAGAGTTTTGATAGGAATTTAATCATTTAAATCATAATCACGCATGAGAGTATGCGTTAGACGCGACAGTTAGCCCTAGTCCGCTAAAAGTTAGCTTCCCATCTGGCCTGATCTAACTGAAAATTCATGAATCAAAAAAATCGAAAAAAAATCCTTTTTGCTCATTATTTTTTTAAATTTATTTTTTAATAAATATCTAGCACATCTTATATCTAAATATATTGAATTTTTAAGAAATTGCTTTTGTGATAGTTAAAAATTTTTATTTTTCTACTTTGACTCCGTATTGTGATTCTGTTATTATATACCTATGATAAACAAACTTTGTAAAGCGAATCAATGTAAATGATAACATCATTTGCAAGCAAGAGTTGGCCACTTATATTATACTTATACACTTATACTTATTTTTTGCATGATAAATTTGCGAATGAAAATATTTATAATGCGAATCAATGTAAATAAGTTTTCACTAAGAACTTATTCCAAGTTCTACGTAGACTTGAGCTCGAAAAAAATTAATAAATTATTTCAACTAATTCTCAGATCTTAGTAGTTGAAAAACACTAAGTTGTCAGTATACCAGAGTCTCGGGATTGGCATCTCCAATATACATACACATTACATAGGTATATTCATATGCCCAATATATTATACACACTACATACATATAAAATATGTATGCACTTTTTCATCACATCTTCCAAAATCTCAATTAATTTTAATGTCTAGCGCCTCCTGCACACTGTCAATCATTTTTTAATCATCTGTCAGTATCAAGCAAACGCTTGCCACACAAGCTTAGCGGCGTTTTTTTCGGAAATATTACAAATCCACATTTTTATTTATTTTTTATTTCTTCTTCGACTATCGCCCATAGGTGATGATTAATTAGAAGTGCGCACCTTCATTAATTTTTTAACTAATTTATCTTTGAATAAATAAATTCGTGCTTTAGCTATTCTACTGTGTGGCGCTGACTATTTTCATTGACAATTTGTGTTTTACGAAATTTGTTATTTTAACGAATTTTTGTTGAACAAATAAACTAATTCATTTAAAAATGATTGATTAATAGTTATTTAATTTTCATTCGCTGAAAGTATTGGAATATATTATTGTGTTGCAATAGTTTAGGTTACGGAGAAATGGTTGCCCATAGAGAGGGCACACTTGGGCGAAAATAATTATTTGATGATGATCAGCTACCCAGATGAGCCTTATATGGAAGGTTGCGGATGCATCAGTTTCGAGTGCCAGGCCACTGATTGCCGCTTGACTCTCGGAGTAGATCTTAACCTTCGTGTCAGTTATTAGACAAGTGAATAGTCAATCAGTTCCTTCTTTAATTGCCGTTACCTTTGCTTGGACTGGTAACCTGAACTCGAGTCTATTGGGAAGCTCCTTGCAGATTATTCTGCCGCCAACTCTACTATGCAATTTTGAGCCATCCGTGAACAGGTTCACCAGACCAGGTTCACAGGTTCCCTTGGAGAAATGAAATGTTGCAATAAAAAATGCTCATTTTAGCTTTTACGTGCCATTACAAACATGAAAATATTTATGTTTATATTTTCTAAAAAACAGAGGAATGGCCTTAAGGCACTACACTTGCAATCAATTTCGTTCCGATTATCTCCAAGACGAGTAAAGTTTCTATTCCAAGTATGATATAACTATCATAGAACGCATAGGGGGGCACGTTTTTAAAAAGCCAGGAACCTAAAAAATAGCAAAGTAGTGTTGTAAAGAGAAATATTGTTGGGAGGGACAGAAATACAAAATGCGTAAGAAAATCTTACAACAGAAAGTGAAAATATTTTTGCCATTAATTTTAATTTTAATTTAATTATTTTTGCCATTTTATATTAATTTTTATGTTACACAGTTCTAACGTATAAGAAATGTTGCAGGTTGATTTATATTTAAATTAAAATAATTTTATGTGTCTAACAACTTTCTTTATTGGTAGTTAATTATTTTTTTTATTTATATTTTTATTTCTTCTCTCTCTTTCTTAATATCATTAGTTAAGGTATCCAAACATAAATTCATTAATTAATTCACAAATGCACACACTCCGCGGCGCATTGCATATTACCTAATCAGTGAAGACATTGTGATCATATACACCGCCGACTGTTATGTGGCTATGTAATAAAATACATATAAAAAATAAAAAGGCTCAAAAACATAAATAACTCACAAACAATAAAAAAATTACAATTTGCATTAGCATTTAAAAGCTATTATCACGCTCGCTGCCCATAAAAACAGGTGAAATGGAATGAAGCCAAAAATCAAGAGGAGAGGAGAAAACCAAACTCCAAAACGGATGGGTCTAAAAATTACTGTTACACGCCATTTTATTGATTTGTAAATTAGTCAGCTGACTTAGCTAATGCATACAGGTATATCACTTACAATAAGTTTATACAGATAAACAAAAAACAGCAACAACAATAATAAAAATTGAAAGCGCCTTAGGTGATATCTCGCGCTGACATAACCAGTTCACTTTAATGGTCTAAAGAGCAGATTAAGGCTGGCTGATTGAAAAAGAAGCGGATAGAAAATTAAAAACTAACAGTAAATCGAATGTAAAGTTTTAGTGCCAAATGCAGATTATGAGATTGCAATAACCATTTAGATTAAGTAATAGGTTGTCCTCATATTTGTATATGAATTGCTACTAAACAAAAGGGTATGGCCGGATGTATACGGAAGTATTGGGCACGCTTCGAGCGTACAAAAGCATATGTTTGGTTTTTTCTAGATTATATGTATATAAATATTTCTTAAGGAAGTAATATGGAAAACTACTGATTTGCACCTTTAGTAAGTAGCTATAAAGTAGTCGGTTGTTAGTTTTAGTACCATAGCTGCCGATAATTTATAGGGCTAGTCTTTCGCTGAGCTATAAATTGACACTATGGAGTGTCGCACGTCGTAGTGGTTCTCACTAAGATGATGGAGATGCTTAAAGTAATGCAGAGAAAACTTCAACAGCAAGCCCCATTATTACTATGGTAAAAGGATTATATAATTATGAATCAAGAAATTAAGCCTTAGCGACTAATGCCATCATCTTCTTTACTATTTCCATTTAGGTTATTGGTATTATTTATACAGGTACTTACATTTCTTATATGATTCTTTTGTGTACCATGGCAAGAACTTAAAATGTTATCAGGTAAATTTTTTTAGCATAGGCAGTCATTCGTTACTTGAAGCGTTGAAAAAATGTAAAGGTCGTCTGCGTAAATTACGTGGATAAAAATCAGTCCTATTAGAAAAAATGTCCGTTATGGAGCTGACCTTTGAGGAATGCCCTTTCGACTGGCTACTGTCCGCGTATGTCAAAGAGTATTTTTCAATTTAATAAGTATTGATAGTTGTATAGCATAAGTAGTATAGAGTTAAAAAAATTTTGGGGCCGACTTTCCAGGTCATTAGATTTCCATGGGGTCAACACATTGGCACCATTGGAATCATTGAGGACCTGACTTTACTGCCCTGCATTGAAGAGGCGAATATCACTCAGAATTTTCACTGTTAGGGTTCTACATTTGCTAGAATAAGTCTGCGAATTTTAGGTTTCGATGTCATGAGAACGAGTAAAATTCGTTCTCTTAAACTGGAGGAAATTTTCAGATCTACCAAAGAATCTGGAAAGTTCTCACAGGACTATCAACCTCTATTTATTTATTCCATTCTTTTTCCTTCTGTTACTTCCTTCCCTTCCTGCTTGACCATCCACCCTTTCACTTTCCAGAGCTTAAAATCCAATGGACTTTTTAGACTGATTGTTTTAGGAGTCTTTCAGAGCTTTTTTGCTCAACTTTTCAATTTTCATTTCAGCTATTGGATAAATGTAATAATTGAAGTATTTTATTAATGTAATCCAACTCAGCCAAAAGCCTTTTCCATGTCTAACTGCATTACTGCGAACTTTAGGAGAAAATGGAATTTGCTATTTGTTTGAAAGAGGATTGACGACTTGCCAGAACCAACATAACCATTTTCTGTATGAGATTCGCAGGGCAAGGGCTGTCTTTAGGTTTAATAGGCACTGCGATATTTAAGTTAATTAGCTGGTAATTGGCAATACGACTACTCCAATATGATTGCTGTAATACTACTTTTAACGATTATCCACTGAGAAGAAAAAAAGGCAGGTAAATCACTTCAACGATTCCTTCTGAATGCGTGGAATTTTGAATTTTATAAACTTTTCACACTGAACGAATTTACCTCAATCTCTTTTGGAAATGCAAATCCTGCATTCAAAAATACTATCTTCCTTCCTTTCATGAAATTTCTAAAATGCTTTGAAATGAAAAATATTCGATACGCACATGCATATATATATACTTCTACATTTGTATGATAGTAAAACTTTATCTGATGCTGTTAACGGCATACGTTAGTGGCCATGGAAATGATACCAAGGTAAACGTTGACTTTTACTTCCTTGTACGATTATACTCGTGGTCGCATAAATTACGACCTCATTTGAATTTCTTTGAATGTCTTATTTCATATGCATTTACGCCTTTAATATGTTCATATAGAAATATTAAGTCTTAGTATTAGCTATGAAAATATGGGTTTGGCCATAGAAATATTTGGTGAAATCATCCGCTTTATTTTGCATCCCTTATTTCCGCCATTGAAATGAATGAATGAGCAGTTGATATCACTGAATGGGCCGATTTAATTAAAAATCGCTTGAGCGACAGACAACTTGCGAGATCACAGAACTAAAAATTAATAATTAAATAAACTAAGCAAAATATAGAGTTATTAATTAGTTTTTAAATTAATTAAATATTTTGACAATTCCTGTTCTATTATACCGCGGTATCATTACCTATGCTGAAATACTCAGCCGTTCCATATAAAACCGAGTAGGGCTTAGTTCTTCACTCAATAACCAATAGAAAGAGCATCACTTCAAAATGCTTCAAACCTCATTAGTTGTAAAAGTTTGGTGTGCAACCTCCTTTGTGCAGAGGGCTGCCACGTATTTGCATTTCAAAAAACGAGTTATGTTGCTAACAAAAAGAGAATGTTTATTAAAATATGTGTTTCTACAAGAGTATTAAAGAAAACATTAATACAAAACCAGTAACTTTCCAGTGTTGCCACCTAAAATGGGCGCATGAATGTGATGTAAATACCACACGAAAGGTGTTTATAACAACTTTAATAAAAAGTATTTTTAATGGGGTTGTCACCTAAATTTTAATGTTAAATTCGAATTTAATTAATAAACTTAAATAAATATTATGCTATAATATGGGTATCTAGTGAAAGGGGCTTGAAAATAAAAAAATATTTTTTAGCGATGTTGCCACTTATTTTTTAATAATAATGAAAGATGAATATCAACCGAAAGTTGCTTGAGAATAATAACTTATTTTTAAATGATGTTGCCACTTGTTTTTTAATGGCAAAATAGAAATTAATTAAAAGAATGACTTAAATATGGGCTTCATGTAAAAGGAGTTTAAGAAAGCTTTAATGAAAATATTAAAAATATGTATTGAATCGCAGAGTCTTGTTGGAACGTGTTCTCGTTTATTCGATCAAGCAGGAAAAAACGTGTGATTCAATGAATTGACATAATTGACATTTAGTCTGTATAATATAGGTGATGCCAGATTTGTGATATATTATCTATTTCAACAGAAAAACTATTTTTAAGTGATGTTGTCATCTAATTTTCAATAGAACGATTTAAATTAATTACAAAAATTAATAATCTGCAAAGTAATATACAAAAATGTGAGAAAGCTGTAATCGAAAAAGTATTTATGAGTAGAGTTGCCGTTTATTTTTTAATGGAAAGTTGAAACAAATTAAAAGCTGAAGTAAATTTTTAAGTATGAACCCCAAGTAGAAAGTGTTTAGGACAGCTTTAATATATTTTAGTGACGTTGCCACCTAATTTTTAATGTTAAAATATAAAATAGTTAAAAACTGAATTAAATAATAAGAGATGAAAATCAGCTGAGAGTTGTTTGAGAATAAATAAATATTTTTGAGTGATGTTGCCACTTATATTTTTAAGGGAAAACTTTAAACTAATTAGAAAAATGACTAAAATACGGACTTCAAGTAAAAGCTGTTTGGGAAAGCTTTAGTGAAAAAATGTATTTAAGTGATGTTGCCACCTATTTTTTAATGGATTATAAGAAATTAATTAGAAAAATAAGCAAAATATGAACCTCAAGTAAAAGGTGTTTGCGAAAAACACTTTTTTAATCAAAAATTTCAAGTTATGTGGTTACGAAACTTAATAATATACAAAACTATAGGAAAACTTTAATGAAAAAACATTTCTGAATAGTGTTGCCACTTATTTTATAGGGGAATAATAGAAATCAACTAAAAAATTAAAAAACATACTAAAATATGGATCTGAAATAAAAAAAATTCGAGAAAGATTGAATATTTTTGAATGATGTTACCACTCAATCTTTAATGGAAAAATTTAAATTAATTACAAAACTCAATAATACACAAAACAATGCACAAAAACGTGGAAAACCTTTGATGAACAAATATTTTTGAGTAGTGTTGCCACCGAATTTTCTATCGAAAAATTAAAACTAATTAAAAACTGAGTAATATTCAATAATATGTACTTGTGGAAGGTTTTTGAAAAAGCTTAACCTAAAAAAATATTTCTGTGTGGCGTTGCCAACTAAGTTTAATTAATAAAAAAACCTTAAAAATATACTTAACTATAGACATCAAGTGAAAGGGGTTATTGCAAAAAATTATTTTGGGGTGATGTTGCCACCTAATTTTGAATGGATAAAAATACATTTGAAAAAGTTTGTATGTAATTTTAGGGAAAAATGGAAATGTATTACAAAAAAATTAATTCCAAAAAAAAGTTTTAAAGAAATAATTTTCAGCAAAGCTGCCAACGAATTTTTTGTGGAAATAAAAAGTGGTTACAAAATTCATCAAAAATTTCCATATGATGAGAGATGTTTTAGTTGCAAAAATATTTATTAGTAGGGCGTTGCCACCTAGCTTCAAATGCGACCATTTTAACTAGTTGCGCATTTGAATTGAATATTGGAAGACGGGTGATGAAACACGTTTTAATTTAAAAAAAAATTGGCGTTGAAATTGTGTTTTAGCTTACAATAAATCTATTGCGTATTTTATAAAAATGTAGAAAGTCTATGAGAATGCGGTAATAAAGAAATTTTTCGATGAAGAGACGTACGTCTTGTTTGATCTTATTTGACGCGATAACCGCTTACGCGATTTTGTCCAATGTATGTACGGCTACTTCAATGTATTCAGTTATTGAGCGATATGAAGCGTCTATTTATTACGTCGAGTTTTTGAAAGAAGATCAAGTTCACATTTCTTATTAAGTGCAACGTTTACAATACTTTACTGCTCAATTAATGTAAAGCTATAAATCTCTTTCCAATACAGTTGTTTTCCTGTTAATTTTTTCTTCACTCTTTTCTCCCATCTCAGTATCGCTTTTTCAGGAAGCATTCACTGCAAATACATTGTGATCGATATCTGATGACTAAATGTCACATAAAAATGGCCCGCCGTGTTTTTATGGCAGTTGCTGCAACCTAACACTACTAACATCTGAAAGGTAGTCATTAAATTTTGTGAGTTTACAAATTGTAAACTGATTAATTAAAAAAAAAATTCTAATTAGTTTCGATTGGTTGGAAAAGTGAAAATCATTAGCATTTAAATTACTTCGCTCTATGATGCAATAAAAATCCGAGAAAGGGTGGTTTCAAATGTAAGCTGAGCAAAGGAAAGTGCAGAGAAAATATTTTATTTATTTTTGTTGTCAACTCGTGTCATGTGAGTCTGTATTGAAGATATTAGCAAAATCTAATTTGTATATTCGATTGAGAAAAAACTTTCGCTTTTTAAACGCAGCGGAACTTTTACTGCTTGACTTTGTCCTGACATATATAAACATAAATAGATAAATATGGATGTGTGTGTAAAATTATGCATAAATTGACTTAATTTTCTAGCCAAGAATCTTAATTTTCGCATACCTGGTATGCGTAGCCGTGCGCCTGGAAATCAGCTATGCAGCACGCACACACACATGCCCTCATACACACGCTGCATTCATATCTAATTCACCCTGTTTGGCTGTAGCTTCCTCCTCCATTACAGGCACGTTTTTTATTTTCTTCTTTTGTCTACTTTTTTTAGCAAACATTTTTTGTGTTGAATACTTTATACTTTTTTTTGATTTTTTGTTTTGTAGGTTGACTGAAAATGAAAGTGAAACTCAAACAAGCGGCAGCTACTACAACGGCAGTACTAAATAACATCAACGCAAGCCAAGCGGGCAGTCGTTAATTGCCGATTGCCTACTTTACGCTCTTAGTAGTAGTTGCCAAGCAGTTTGGTGTTGCTGTAGTTTTTTTCTATTTTTCTTTTTTCTTTGGCCCCTTCGGCTTTTACTCAATAGTAACCATCGATATGCCTACCGCATTTTCGTCATTACTTAAATACTGGTGGATGTGTGCATGTCTGTGTGCATGTATGAGTGTAAAACCGTTGCTGCGGCTATTGTGCTATTGTTATAATTTCATTTGATATGTAAGTAGGTTGAAAATGAATTGTGCGATGACAGCGTCTGCCGGCCACTCAATTGCAGCAATAGGCTGAGGTGCTTTTGTGTAGATTCTTCAAGTAGATATGAATTAGATTTATGTACTTGTGGGTTTCAGAAAGCCTACGCTAAATGTGTACTATTTAATAGTTTAAATTTAATAGGTTGCATTTTTTTAATGGCTATGTAAATATTGGAATGCCTAAAGTCCCTGTTTAGCTTACGAAATATGTTTGGTATTTCTGGTTGTATAACAAATTTTGTAATAAAATTTTTGGACTGCATTAAAAGAGCAGTTAATATGTACATAATGCATTTTTTCTTCCTCCCACTTGCTTTTGCGGATACTTTCTATAGCGATATTTTCATGGGCACTATAACTATTTCCTGCGATTTCTTGCTGAGAACAGATATTTTTTCTAAAAATTCCTGCCAAAGAGTGCTTTTTCGTGCAAACAGCTTCTAGCAGCTTTCGCAGATGGTGAGTTACTGTTGCCTCCAACAAAGTAATAGCTTGGATATCATTCGCGGTTTTTCCGTCGTTTTATTTTTTTCATCCCAGTGTATTGCTAAATACTGGAGAATGCAGTCGGTCACAGAACCACTGCAAATATAATCGACAAGATGCTAAGCAGCGAGGAAACGTGAAAAACCGGCACTGGACTCAGGCACACAAGTATGATATATATTTTGTAATGAGGAAGATGGAACGCCATTCTGAAGTAATTCGAATGCTATACCAGGGTTGACGACGGCTCCAAACTAGGACGAATTGTTTGGTCTCCAGACATACCAAAACAAATGCAAGAAAAAAATAAAAATAATTATAGTCTAAGCCACCCAGTCAGTTTCAGTTTATATGTATAATAATTCTATTGCTATGTGAGCTCATATTAAATAAAAGTAAAAAAAATAGTCTCAGCTAGCTGAAAATAAGCCCGATTGGGTACCTGATCGCAGAGACATTGCAGGAGTTTGAAATTAGAGGAATCCTTGTCGTCTGCTATTTGTAGTATGGACTTTACGTCCAGCGAGCGCTGGGCAAGTACACAAGCTTGTAAGATCGTGAAATCATTCTGGCCACGTGTGAATCGGAGGCCCTCGAAGGAGCTTCTAAGATCTCGAATCTCATGCCTTAGCTCTCGAATTTCATGGTTGTCCTTACAGGGTTTTGTCCGTGAGGCATGAACGCTGTAAAACTCGTCATTATATTGGGTCCTTTTTGCTTTAACTGTGCAAACCTCCGAGTGTGTTTCTGCCTTGAAAAAGCTCCTCATTAAAAAACAATTGCCGTTCGGAGACGAGTTGTTCCACAAATGGAGAGATCTACGGTTTTAAGTCGACATGAACGGCAGATAATTTTTATGAGGAGCTTTTGCATGGCAGATGTACACTCGAAGGTTTGCCATTGCCTGCCGAGGGGGACCGCTATTTGAAAAAACTTTTTCATTATGGTGTTTCATGCACGGAGATTCGAACCTACGCACTTCCAAATAGTAAACACACACCAATCCATTCGGCGGCCGCAAAGAAACATAGACTAAATGGTTTAGTAGTTATGAAGGGAACCCAGTTGTGGAAGCGTCTTAAGACTTAAACCACAATTTTTCGGACCTTGCAAAGTCGTTAATGTTTTGCCGCACGATTGTTACAAGGTGAGTAAGATTGAATGAAGGGCTCAAGCGACTTACCACGGCCATAGAGTTTATGAGGGTGTGAGAGAGTGGGAGCTATCGTTTGAGGACAAATGATAAGCCAGAGAGGACGAATATGGGATTGAGGGAAAGACTAGCAAACAAATAGATTAACGCAACTCAGCAAAACTGGTCTTTAGTACAAAAAAGAGACACTGACTGCCAAGGAGAAGGACCCGACTGAACGAATTATATGATAAACAGAACAAGACGCAAGGAAAATAATGTAAGCACGATAACATTCCTTGAAGTACCGCCGAAGTGAGCTATTTAACTGAAGGGAGCTGTTGTTCATTTAAGGCACAAAGCTATTCTACTTTAAAGAATACATTTTTTTTTAATTTTTTTATATTTAATTTCATTTATTTTTTTTAATATTTTTTTATTTAATTATATTTAATTCCATAACATTTTCTGTCTTTAATTTGATTTTTTTATATTTAACATCCCTTTATTTTTTATAATTTTTTATATTTAATTCCAGTTTTTTTATTTTTATTTTTTTTTATACTTAATTTCTTGTTATTTTTTATATATCTATTATATTCAATACCATTTTATTTTTTGTATTTAATTTTATTTTTTCATATCTAACTTCATTTTATTTTTTATATCTAATTTCCTTATATTTTTTAAATTTTTTATATTTAATTCCATTTTGTTTTTTGTCTTGAATGTTATTTTTTTATCTATTATTGTTTATTATATTATATTTTATTTTTTTTATATTTAATTTAAATTTATTTCTTATATTTTTTATATATATTTTATATATTTTTATATTTAGTGCCTCTTTATTTTTTGTATTTAATTTTATTTTTTTATATAAAGTTTTATTTTATTTTTTATATTTTATTTTATTGTTTTTTATATTTAATTCAATTTTATTTCTTATATTTTATTTTTATGTTTTTATATTTAGTGTTTCTTTATTCTTTGTATTTAATTTTATTTTTTTATATTTACTTTAATTTTATTTTTTATATTTTATTTTACAAACAATTTTTTCTACCGAATAATTTTCATTGTCAGGGATGTGAATAACTTCATTACATTTCTTCAGTTTCAATGTTATTTCATGGTTCTAAAAATAAAAAATATGGGTAAGTACTTCCATTTATGAATGATTCAGATTCAGGGCACATGCAGCTATTTTATACAAGGGGCATATGGTCGTGTTTGTATTGTGCATACTAAGCAGCTCGATGACCTACCAAACATTTCGATAAAAAATATTTGTATTACTCTTCCGCTTACATTATTTAGCTATTGATGGGAACGAACTAAAAATCTAAAAACTGAATTAAAGTTTGCAAAGAATTCAGCAACTTCATTAAAAACAAATATCATTGGACTGTAAACGGACTGTGAAATCCTAAGTCACTAGTAGTAACTCCACATATAATAGTGAATTTTGATCGTAAAACTTATACAACTCTTGCTTAGTCACCATTTTTGCTATAGAACTGATATAAACTCACTGCTTTTTTCTACTGAATTTTGCAAATGAATTTGTATATGTAGAGTCTTCGCCTAAATTATGGGTAATATATCTTAAAAAATGTGTCTTCCAGTTTATTGTGAAATACTTTTATTTAAATGTACTTTATAAGCGACTTTATTTTTAGGAATAGAAAATATTGTAATTAAAACAAAATTTTCATATTGTGAACTTCATGGTGCTTACACTATGCGTACTAAGCACTTTTTCTTTTTACGTCACTTGCTTTCACAGTACGCAAACTCCTCGGAAATATCTTTCAATTAGCAATACATAAATTAGGCCAATCTAAACTAAAATCATAAGCATTCCATTATCCATATTGCACTGAAAATAGGAACTTCCTTAAATTTCCAAACAAGTCATCTAAGGAGAGAGTGTTGATAACTCTCTTACATACCCCTTTTCACGCATGCTCATATATACATATGTATATAAGTATGTATGTGTAGAAACGAAATGAAGGTTATGAAGTCACTATCGCCGCATTTGTAATGTTAATATCTTTTCATAAATACTCCAAGTCATATTTGTATGTATGCATGCGTGTGTTAGCTATTATGTAAGTCCCTTACCACAAAAGGTATCGAACGTACCTCGGAAGTATGTCTTCACTTAACATTAACAATGACTTTCGAATGTTATTGACGATGGTAGTGGAATGCAAATATTACTCAATGCGAATAACGGCATAAGCGGAATAGGCGACAAAATTGCAAAAGAGAATGGCGACAGAAAGTAATTTTCTGCAAGTCTTCGCAAATTGGCAATTGAAAAAACAAAAAATTATTGGAAGAAGCTTTTTTATGTTTTTTTTTAAGAAATGCAAGTGGAGAAATATGGCTTGGAATGATAAACAAACAGTAATAGGCGTGAATATATCGTCCCCTTAGTATAACATTTTCTCAAAACATCAAAAAATTTATAGGCTATTTTAATACTAAGGGGACGATATGTAAGTGTGCAATCAGTCTTACTTAGCAATTATTTTTATTCAAAAAAAATTTAATTGAATGAATAATATCCTATGCGTAGTTTGTGTATTTTTTTAATAATTACTAAGGGTCGCTTTCTCACCTAAGCAACAAAACAAGTTTTACCAAGCGAGCCGATAAACTACGAGTGTTCTTAACTTCGAAGTGCTCTTTAGCCCTTTTCGTTTACTTAACTATCGAAAACAGCCACACAAATTTAACTCTTAGTTTGACCTTTTACTTGATTTTTATTTAATTAATTTAAATTTATTTTATTAGGTGTTTTACATTGTTTAATTTTTGGTATTAATTGATTCTTATTGCTTTTAATCTAATATAATTTCATTAATTTATTTTGATTCTAAATAATTTTGTTCCGTTTCACACTAACTTTAATTATTCATTAATTAATTTATTTTTTCGTGTTATTTATGTATTTATAAATTTACTTTTTATTTATTTATTTAGTTTTTATTTCGATTTATTTTATTTCATTTAATTTTAATTTATTGCCTTATTTTTATTCATTTAAGATTTTAAATAATTTATTTTATTTTATCATTTTATTAATTTATTCCACGTTAGTTACTGATCTTCATTTTATTCAATCTTATGGAATATAAGTTAGTTTAAAATTAAAACTAATTTATTTGGTTTTATTTTTCTTTACTTTCATTAATTTTCTCACTCGATTTCTTAATTGTGTTTTATTATTTTACTCTAACACATTTTTTTATATTTTGTAATATTTAATTTTACCTTATTTTATATTATTTTATTTTTAAGCTTAATCCATCTCAGCTATTGCCGGAAATTACACATCCCTGATACAGCTTTCAAGTGATTGTGCTCTGGTGGAGCGTAGTCCAAGTTCTACCCCCACGCGATTGCTATTGCCTAAATATTCAAAAATCTACGAACTATAGCACATGTGTTCAGTATGGTCGACTTCTGGCAGTCTGGTGTTGGCAGTCATACTTCTTCAAGTTTTTTATTAGATGCTTAGGCACTAATCCAGTGGAAGATATAATTATTGGTATTATGTTCACTACCCTCGCATCCCTTTGTACATCCGTTTAAGTTCTATGGCCAAAGCTGCATACTTCGATATTTTGGTGGAGTATGTGCTTTGGATGTTGCGATTAAGGGGCACCGCTATATCAATTACTTCGATTGTTTTACTTATCTTGTCGAACAAGATGATGTCAGGTTTGTTGGCAACTGCGGTTTGATCCGTGGAAATAAATCTGTCCCAGTACAGTTTAAAATTTACATTTTTCAATATTGCCTTTGGTTGATATTTAAAATACAAGACCTCTTCTTGTAAGAGACCGTGCGTTATCGCAAGTTGTTGGTGGAGGATCTTTGCTATATTGTTATGTCTCACGACATATTCACGGGAGCAAGTACGCTACATCCAGCAATTATATGGTCGATTGTTTCACAGTAAATGCCGCACCTTCGGCACCTATCTTCTGTTGCCTCGCCATGTATCGACCTTCGGAAACTCCTTGTTGGAATAACTCGGTCTTGGATAGCGATTGCGAAACCTTCTGTTTCAGAAAATAGCTTTCCTCTTTTCAACCATAAATTGGATGATTGTGCGTCTATCCATAACATTTCGAGATCATGGGGATGGGCACCGTGTATTGGTTTTGCCTTCCATGGCGCGATCATTTCTGCTGGGAATTCAACCTCCTCAGGTACTGGGAAATCCTGCTCCATCAAACTGAGCGGGGTAAAGCCATTATCTGCCATAGCGATAGCTTTAAATAGATGAGACTCGCTGCTTAGAAAATATGTACGTTGCTTTAAAGTTTGCGAAAAGTGTAGACGCGCTATATTAATGATTCCTCTCCCACCAACGTTTCGAGGAAGCGATATTCTTTCCACAGCACTTTGAGGGTAATGGCTTTGGAACTTTGTTAAAGAGGTGCGTATCAGCGTTTCAATCCGAAGGATATCTGTCTGAGACCATTTTATTACTCCAATTTTATTTTATATTTTTTATAATGTTTTCTCTATTCTTTTATTGTAAGTATCTTCGCTTCCACGAACTTTGGCCACCCTTTTGGGACCCACGAAAAACCCCGACTGGGATGTTTGCCAGAGGGCTTCAAACTAAGAGGGGAACTTAAGATTCAAACCTGATTGAAAAATAATCTAAAGCGATAGCGGGGACCTAAAGGTGACAAATATTTATAAAGTGGGTGCTTCAATGACAAAACATAGAGATAATTAATTATTTATTATTATTATTATTAATATGGGGTTAATAACCGATATAATAAAGAATAATGAAATAAAACGTGCATAAGTATTTTCAGCAATCGCTTTATTGTAAATCAAGTGAATCAAAATTATTAACAAAAATCTGTTTTATTTTTATTGTAGTGCTTTATGATATACCATGGTTTTTGTTTGATTACCTGGTGAATATACAAACAAATCTGATTGTTTTCCAACCCGGGAACAGGCAACATACAAATGACCATGTGAGAAACATGGGTTTTCTAGATTAATTAATAATATTTGTCTTTTGTTATTCTTAAAATATGTTTGGATTTGATCAGCTCTGCATGATTATTCTTAGAATTTACTTAACTATTTTTATGTATTATTTGTGAATGAAATCCTTCCTTAACTTTTTTTGAAACTAAAACAAAAGAAAGAATATTGCGAGGCCAATCAAATCTATAGCTATAACATTTTTTTACTTTTCGATTTGGTCGGGTTCACGATATTATCACTTTTGTGTGAACGCGTTAGATCCTGCAACGCGAACACACACACCTACGCACGTGCCCACACACACGAACTCCCAATATTTGTATGGGGAAAAAGAAAAGGGCTGTTTTAGGGGTTTCCCGGAAATTATTCAAATTTTTCTCGCCGTAAAAACCATCCTTGGACTTCAATGAACATGAAAACAATGAACATAAAAAAGAATTGTTAAATTAAAATTTTTTTATTATTATTTTATTTTTTTTTAATTTTATTTTTTTGTTTTGTATAATTCCTTTTTGTCATTAATGTTGTCTTTTTAGTATCTTCAAGTCCTTATTTTTATTTATGTGATTTTTTCATTCTCCTTCTTTTTATTTCAAGTTAGCTTTATTTTATTATTATTGTATGTCTTACGTTACTTAATTATTTTTTTTTGTTTGTTTTATTTTGTATCCTTATAAAATAAATTTTTTTTTGTTTAATTTCCATACTTTCTTTGGTTCCATTTACTTTATTTTTATATTGCTATTCCCATGTAATTTTTATTTTTGCATTTGTTAAACTTTTTTTTTTGTACACTTTATTATTTGTTTGATTTTTAATTTTTTATAATATTTTCTTCATTATTTGTATATATTTCATTTTCTCGATTTTCCTTATTTTTATTTCAATTAATTTTACTTTATTTTATTTTATTCTCCTTCATTTGATTTTATTTTATTTTGATCATGACGCAAGATGTGTCTATTATTTCTCAAATTTGCATTCAGACTCATGCTTCTTCATCATGTGATTTTATCTGTCACTCGAGTCTATGTAGTAGCGAGCTTATGTTTCTTTCCTGTTCTTAAGCAAACCACACAGATGCATATGCATACATTTACGACTATATCTGCCTCTAGCAACGCCTCGAGCCATTAACTCTTTTTAATATCTATTCTTTTTATGTTTTGCTCACTTTTGCTAATGTCTTTGAATAAATTAAATATACAAAGCTGCCCTTGAGCTCAGCAATTTCTTCATGTTGTGCAAAAGCGTCACAAATTTAATTATATTTTTTATGTGGATTTTTATCAGTGCGAGCTCGGAAGCATTTTCGTAAGTTCGACTGCTTTTTGTCAAAGACATTAAGTTGACTTTGTTTTTAGTAATTTGGATTTTTAACTCTTTGTGGTATGAACTCGCCGCTGATGGGTTTATATTCAGAGAAGATTTTGTGTAGACTGCTAATAATGCAATAAACGTTCACGAAAGATGTATCTTCTTAAGTATTTAATTTTGCATTTATTCAGTGTTTATAGCAGCAGAAGCAATTCAAACGAATACCTTATCAGATTCTCGAATTAAGTAATACAAAAAGACTGTAAAACTGAACGTCTCGAATTCTTGGTAAAATAGTGTGTAGATACATAAGTTAAATACATAAATGTGAGCAGGCACACAGGAGATATAGTAAAAAAAAACATATTAAAGTTTCGTATGTGAACTATCCACTTTTATTTTCCAGATAAACCTCATAAAAGAGTCTTCAAATTCAATTAAATAAACCCGGAATTCAGACAGCAGTCACGAGCCAATATTATTCACTATTAAATAGATTCTATCGGAATCGGGATCCGCTGTCTGAATTCTTATGAAGTTCAAGCTAAAGCTAAATTTAATAAAAAAATAGTATAGTGTAAGACTTAAAACCCAGGCATGCACATATCACGCCTTCTGATGAAAACATATTTTACTCGTATAGTGCCGTTGACTCATACTTTTTTTGTTAAAAATCATAGACACAAATTTTCACAATTGGGTTTATTTGATGTTTATTTGTAAAGCAATTAACACTTGGCAGCACAGAACTGCAGTCATTATTCCGGCATTAATTTCACTGCGATTTTTTTAAGCAAATTTTCGATTACTTTTTTGACGATTTAACATAAAAGTTCAGTGGACCCAAATCTCATCACTCATCTCAAATCTCGGGAAATTTTCTTCCCAAAAATGATTCAATTTACTCAATTATTAGAATTCAATTAAACCACATGGAAGTTACAAATTCTGCTGCTTGGGGAATGGCATATACTCGTATCTTTGCTTAAGACTGCTCAAAAATGAAAATATGAGTAACAAGTACTTATTTGTTAAATATTTATGAGTAATACTTATTTGCTTTGAATTAAAAAAAGCAACAGTTTAACTGAAATAATAAATCGCTTTCAATTGCTGATGGCAGCAGTGGAAATGGGAGGCATCATCTGCTTTGCAAAGGCCACACTTGGGGTTACTAATTGAAGTGATCCATTGAAGTCAGTCAAGGGCATTTAGTAGCCATTCTAGAACAACAATTTTTATTTGTTCGATTTAGAGAAAAGATATGGATAGGGATAACAGCAGAGCAAATTGGATATTTCCGGAGAATAAAAAAGCAACTACACTAAGGTAAAATGTACAAAATTTTTAATAAATTTGAAAAATAGGCACACAATTTGTGTGAGATAAATTTTTGTGTATATTTATTTTATTCGAAAAATTAAAATAAAAACAAAAAACTGCATCAAAAACATTTCAGAGCCGATAAAATGATATTTGAAACCAGGTTTGTGTTAAAGTTTCCGCCCTATGCGCCAACTAGGAGCGATAATATGTGCAGCAAGATGTTTTTTTTTGTACATAAAAAACATTTCCTTAAAACTGTCATCATGTATTAACAAGGTGTAAAAAAAAAATATCAACATGTTCAAAATAAAAAATCAATAACGGAAAAATACATTTACAGCATCATTTGACTTATGGGCCGATAAGTTCAGGACTTGGCAGTTTTCGTGGCAGAAAGGCAGAAAAGCAAATGCTCACTTTTAATGACATCTTTTGCATTATACAAAATATTTGCAGTGCCATGATAGTGCAAGGTGGCGCAAAATTAATCATCCACATTTGTCTTTGAATCCCTTTTTTCTAAACAAAAAAGAATTTTATTTTGAGTGATGGAAATCTTTATTTTCGCCCTTAGAAGCTCCATTGCTTGTCTGTTTGTGTACTGCAGCAGTGCACAAAGATTATATATCTTCCAATAGGGTGATTAATTTTGCGCCACCTTGCACCAGAAATTTAATATTTTTGATGCATTTAAAATTTAATAGCCTTCCTCAATAGATTGAGTTTTTCTTTCTGTATCATCAGTATCTGACTTTGTCTTTGATCGAATATTTGTGATGATTTTTCTTGCGCACATTTCAGCCACCAAAGTTCTGAGAAAGCTCTAGATTAGATTAGATTTATTTGAAGGTTGCACTTCGACCTCATGGCCTTTGTGCCCTCTACTAGTCACAGTACCATATCCAGATCCAGTTGACTTATTAAACTCTAGATAGAGCTGCACGTCAGCTTATCTTTCAGGAGAGTTATGAGTTTCCAAACCTCTTTTGATTGTAACCCCCAGTAGGGATTTTGCCAGACGTTGCCCCATAGTTTGGTACCAGACAACGTCCCTAAGCCTTAGCTCTTCACTCAATTTGAAAGCTTTAGCAGGTTCTATAATAATTTATTCGAAAGGATTCAAATGATTGAAAGGGGGATTTTGTATTATTTATGCACATTTTATTTTATATTTTTTTATATTATATTAAAATTTATTTATAACCTTAATTGAAATACACTCATGGACCAAGCTTCAGTTATTTGTTAAAATTTGAAGATATGGGCAAATATTTCAATGCAAGTATTTATACGCAATACATAAACAAATATTCATTTCTCCTGTAAATAAGTGAATATTTATTGCTCTTAGAATTCCCAATTACCCCTACCAAACTACCCACTTGAACTCCTTTTCTTTTAGAGTGAATGTAGGGTATACAATTTCTGTAAAATTTTTTGTGCTGCACCCACGTAGACTGTGCTTCATTTTTTATGAGCTCAAATTTGCAAAATTTCAATAACAATAGCCCACTTTTTCACCTCTCCGCGTATTTGACACTGTTGGTAATTAAATTTCAGTACTAAGCTAACTTAAGTACTGCGTGAGGTACTAAAACTCGGCTGATTTATGAATTTTTTAAACTCAGCAAAGATAAATAAATGATATCTTATTTTAAACGCCGATTACTTTTTTATGAAAAACAATAAAGTCAGAAACTGATACGAATTTTATACTGCCACTGTGCCAAAGAAAAAAGTTAATGTTTTTGTATTTTGTAGATTTTACAAATAAATCCTAAAAATCTCATTGCGCTGAACTTTGATGTAGATAAATCTGTTATGATCAAATTTCTCAAGCATCTGAGTGGATGTACTGGAACAAATTTTGTAATAAAATTTTTGTTGTGAGAAACTCGCTTTTTAGTGATATTTCCAATAGAATTTTGCTCAAGAATAACTGCCAAGGCATTTTGGTGGAAGTCATAAAAAATATACAAAATCTTATGTTTTATGCTTGGGAAACCAGTACCGTTTCTTATTTGTATATAGGATGTGGCTTCTTACCATTCATACCATATTTTGATATTTGCGTTGAAAGAAGCATTAATCAAGTGTTTAGCCACTAGCAGTAATTAAAATTGTTAGCACCCAAGCCCAATTGAATGGAAAATTATTAACAAAAACAAAGCGCTAACTAAAACAATGGAGCAACTATTGCCCTTATGATCGATAAAATAAAAATTTAACACTGAACTGAAAACCTTGATAGCCAGCGCTCGCTTTTTGGTTATAAGATTCAAATTGTATAACTAATCATAATAAAGAAAAAAATAAAAAAGGTTTTTCAAGTTTATTGTTTTCTTTGTTCAAACTATTCACAGTCTCTACTTTTTTTATGGAGGTGGAAGAAACTGAGATTTATATGTAACTCGTTAAATTAAAGCAAACGAATATAGAAAATTAATCAAAAAACAAATATAGAAAATTAAACAAAGTGAACATTTTCAAGGTATGCCTTTGAACTCGAAAATTTACTTTAAGAAACTGATATTTAATTCATTAAATTAAATATAAATCGAAGCAAACGACTATGAACGTAGGCAGGTAGGTGAGATAGTTGAAGTACCACTCTGGCAGTCTTCAAGTAGCACTAAAGCACAGCTTACCATACCATTATGTGACCTCCAACAGGCAGATATCTGCAATCCACTGGAGCAGTTGATGTTATGGGAAAGGTTGATGGGTTTAGGTAGGCACACTACCCTAGGCTTTCGAAGAAAGGAGCTCTCAGTGACTTCAATCGTCAGGCTGGCAAACCCGGACATTTACAGAAAAAGTGTTCAACAGGCTCCTTCTATGAAAGGTCCCCACAACTTCTGCAGTGGGAGTTAAATGGTGAATTTCAGTACCTATTCTGCCTTTTTGTTGCCCATCACTAATGAATTTCGAGCCACACTATCAAGGATTACAAGTATTCGTCTTGTAGGAGCTCCACATTCCCAGAAAATGTGCTTCAAATTTCATAATCTGGCACGCGAAAATGGCAGCAGTGTTTCTACTAATTATAGTCTTTTTAAATGATAATGAAGACTACGCTGTCCAATGTAGTATCCGGTAAGAGTTCGTAAGTCCTCTCCATCCAGATTTAGAAGCCTATTTGTTGGTCTTATGGAAAGAAGGATCAAGTATTTAGCTTGCCATTGTGCCGGATTCACCTAAGTTAAGCCTAGTCCGATATATTTGAGTATTCTATCCTTTGCTCTAAATTTTTGGCAGCTTCCAATTTTCGTGCCGCGTCTTGTAGGTTGTAAGCTCATTACGTTTGAAGTACTATGCTTTACGGGATATTTTAAGCTATCTGAAGAAGAAGTAGTGCACCTTAAAAAATATTTTTCTTCGCAATTTCTGTGCAAAATTTCTTGTGTGGCATATTATGTGGAGCTCCATCTATTCTGTTCTTTCTTAAAAACTAGGTATAAGGGAAGCGCACCCCTTTAACAATAGGGAGGGCGATGCCGAACGAATATGAAAAATTAATAAAAAATTTCAAGCAAACATTTCCAAAGTGATGCCATAGAAAATGAAATTTGGCTATAATTTTGCACGAAACTCTTATAAAAATGTTACTAGCTTTCTGGTACGCAAAGCAGCGAACACAAAAATAACAGTGTGAAATTTTTAAAGTTTTTTAAAATTAAAATTTTTTTTTTATAAAAATATAGTTGCTCAACAACCAAAATCAAATTAATCAATGTTTCATACTTTGTGCAAAATTAAAAAAAATGTCTAAAAATTATTAATAATTTTTGTTGATAATCTGAAAAGCTGTAAAAAGCTGAAATTTAATTCATTCAATTAAATAGAAATCTAAGCAAATGATTAATAAAAGTTTTTAAGCAAACATCTCCAAGTAATGAATTTGAAAGTGAAATTTGGCTTTACTTTTGCAAGAAACTTTAAATTTTCGCACAAAATTTTATTAGCTTTCTGGTATGTAAGGAGGCGAACACAAAATAGCAGTGCAACATTTTGCTATTTTTTTTAATTCTTTTTTATAAAAATATAGTTCCTACTACTACCAAAAACAAATTATTCAGTGTTTGAGATTTTGTACAAGATTTAAAAATATTCAAAAAAAATTTCGAAGACATTTTAATGATTTTTGTTCAGAATCTTAAAAAGATGTAACAAACTGAGATTTAATTCGTTAAATCAAATGGCAATGTAAGCAAACGAATATAGAAAATGAATAAAAAATTTTAAGCGAACAACTTCAAGGAATGAATTTTAATGTGAAATCTTTAACTTCAAATTTAAATGAATTTTAAAGTAAAATCTTTAACATTGCACGAAACACTTACACAAATTTTATTAACTTTTTAGGTACATAGAAAAGCGCACACAAAAATTGCTATGCGAAATTTTGCAATTTTTTTTTTATTAAACACTGTTTTTTATAAAAAAAATAGTTCCTACTACAACAAAAACCAAATTACTAAATGCTTCAAACTTTGTACAAAATTTACAAAAAACCAAAATTTACAAAAAAAAAAAATTGTTGAAAAAAAATAAAAAAAATTAAAATATTTAAATAAAACTAAATTTTTTTTCAGTCAAATTGTTAAAAAATTAAAATTGCTAGCCTTTGTGTAGCGTATTAAATTTAAAAATATAGTTTCTACTTCAACAAAAACCATATTACTTAATGCTTCAGACTTTGTACAAAATTCACAAAAAATCAAAATTAAACAAAAAAAAAATTGTTAAATAAAAATATAAAAAATTTAAATATTTAAATAAAACAAAATTTTTTTTGCAGACAGAATATCTAAAAAAATCATTGGAAGCCTTTCTGTTGCCCATTTAATTTTGCTATTGTCCAAGTTTAATGTGGCTCAAAATTCACATAGATTTTTCATCTTCATTTTAGCTGATAATCTGGCGCGTTTTCTGCCATATAAAAAATGTTAGGGCATTCGATCGAAAATATAGTTTATGAAATTTTTTTCAAACAGTGGGCATAATAAAATTGAAGAACTAAATATTTTTTTTTGAATAATATAATTTTTTTAATACAATTTTTTGTGTTTCGCAATTTAAAATTTGTATTTTATTAGCAATAATTGAAATTTATGATTTGTATTTCAAGACTTTAAAATCTGCATAAATACAATCATTTTTACACTGATTTAAAAAATGTTTATCGTAACATTTGCAAGTTATTCTACTCACCACAATAATAATCCGATGCCTAGGCGTTGCTTTGACATTTTCAACAAAGCTTTCTTTGCTACTCTCCTTTTTTCTATCTCTCGTTTGGGAGTTGTGTCCTTTCTTGTGCGAAGAAAAATTCGCTTCACTTGTCACACAGGATATTTATTTACTAAGGTACAGCTCGTGCTTGCTCTTATAGGTAGATTTGTATGCAATATTTGCATATATTCGCTTATACGTTGAGTTAATTATATTTTAGACTGTTAAATAAATTAAAATACGTTTCGTTTTATATTTATATGCTTAATTTTATAATTAAAATGCTTAAATATGTGGCACTTTGTGAATTTTTGTTTGTTTTATTTTTATAAAAATATATTTTTTTTTGTAAATAAAACGCGTAGTACGATTAGGAAAAAATTATGAATATTTTATTTCTTTTTTGGCATAGAATTTTAGTTATTTTCCAAATTTACGCTAAGCGCTAGTGAGTGTTTGCAGCGTCTTGCCAAAAAGATTATAGCCGATAATGTAGGATTTGTAGGTGTTCCGTTCGCCAATCAGCATTACGCAGGCTGTGGCATAATCGCGCAGTACAAAACTGAAAGCCGGATTTCATGCAATAAACACACAAACACGCACACACTTCCAGTTGCACTGATTTAAGCTGTTGTCTAAAGGATGCACAATATCGCAGGATACAACTGTGCTACTGTATGGTGACGCGCGCACCACACCACTTATACAAGAGAACGAAGCGAAAAGCGAAAGTTTTGCGCATGCGTGCGTACGCGAGCAAGCGCTGAATGTTTCTGTGGTGTCCAAGTGAATTCAGCGCGCTTGAGACGGAAAGTTTGTGCTTGGTGGTGTATGTCTGTATGTTTGCAAGTACGTGAGTGTTTGATTGTGCGCTTGCGTATGGGCGCAAGTGGTGATCACGACGTCTGGCGTTATGTGTGTATATGTGTTTTTTACGTATTTGTATATTTTTACAAGCTTCGGCGCTTGTTTGTGTTTTTCTTTTACTTCTTCGTTGTTTTGTTTTCGTTTTTCTTTTTTTGCTTTTGTAGCAGATATTTGTTTTTGGGTGTGTTTGCGTAGCTTTTTTACTATAAGCACCCGAGAGTAAGAAATAATCCAAAAACCGTGCTATGAAAGCGAAACCACGACAATGAAGCGCAACGTTCGACCAACAACTGAATATGAGAGCCGCGTACTTAGTCAATGGAAACCCACAAAAATCCCAAAATGCCCCTACAATACTCGTATACCTACTGGAAGTGGAATTGCTGGTTTCTATTGAAATGTTGTTGCCTTGCTGTTGTTGCTGCTACTGTGAGAAGCGTCAGCAATCAGCTTTGCCTACAAAAATAGTGATTGAACGACTGAATGGTTGAGCTGTGCTTGCGCTTGAAACTCAGAAACGTATCTGAAAGCTGGCTGCGAGCGTGCAATGGCTTAAAAAGCAGCATGCAAGTTTCCAATAGTGGTGGCGGTGAAGAGCGTCGAGCGCTAATATCATTAGTGTTATCGTGTAATGATGCGCGTCTTAACAGCCGCAGCGAAGTAGCAGCAGCGCCTGAAGTCAACAAAACTTGTAGGCATCCCCCATTGTCAGATAAAGATAAGCTTTCTGAACTAAGCTTAATGTGTGTGTAATTATATTAGTCATTTGTAAACAAATTGCAAAACAAACAACAACAAGCAAAATATGTAAATATTAGGAGAACTAATGATATGAAAAGTGTTATACGAAAAGAAAGTGGCTGAGAAGTGAACAGTGGACAACCAAACGTATAAGTATGCATATAATGGATAATAGATAATAGATAGTGGATAATAGATAGTAGATAACAGATAATAGATAATAGATAATAGATAACAGATAATAGATAATAGATAATAGATAATAGATAATAGATAACAGATAATAGATAATAGATAATAGATGATAGATAATAGATAATAGATAATAGATAATAGATAATAGATAATAGATAATAGATAATAGATAATAGATAATAGATAATAGATAATAGATAATAGATAATAGATAATAGATAATAGATAATAGATAATAGATAATAGATAATAGATAATAGATAATAGATAATAGATAATAGATAATAGATAATAGATAATAGATAATAGATAATAGATAATAGATAATAGATAATAGATAATAGATAATAGATAATAGATAATAGATAATAGATAATAGATAATAGATAATAGATAATAGATAATAGATAATAGATAATAGATAATAGATAATAGATAATAGATAATAGATAATAGATAATAGATAATAGATAATAGATAATAGATAATAGATAATAGATAATAGATAATAGATGATAGATAATAGTACATCCGACGGCCGCCGTAGCCGAATGGGTTGATGCGTGACTACCATTCGGAATTCACACAGAGAACGTCGGTTCGAATCTCGGTGAAACACCAAAATTAAGAAAAAGATTTTCCTAATTACGGTCGCCCCTCGGGAGGCAATGGCAAACCTCCGAGTGTATTTCTGCCATGAAAAAGCTCTTCATAAAAAATATCTGCCGTTCGGAGTCGGCGTGAAACTGTATGTCTCCCCATTTCTGGAACAACACCAAGACGCACACCACAAATAGGAGGAAGAGCTCGGCCAAACACCTAAAAAGAGTGTACGCGCCAATTATATATATATATACTAGCAAACCCGACCCGCTTCGCTGGGCAAAGACACGGTGGGTCCACGTTTTGGCATATATTTCGAGACCCTAGTCATCAATAGGTATGAAAATTACCCCACGTTAAAGCACTTATCGACAGCTTTCATTTGATGCCCATATTGCACATCCACAACCAAAGGTTACCCGGGCCCACGTTTTGACCTATATCTCGAGACCCCAGTCACGGAGCGGCATGAGAAATACTCTGTACTAAAGCATTCACCAACAGCTTCCAATTGATATCCATATTGTACAAACACATTCTAGGGTCCACGTGTTGGTCTCTATCTCGGGACCCTAGTCACGGAGCGGCATGAAAAATACTCTGAACTAAAGCATTCACCAACAGCTTCCTTTTGATACCCATATTGTATATACACATCCGAAGGTTACCCGGGCCGACATTTTGACCTATATCTCAAGACCCCAGTCACGGAGCGGCATGAGAAATACTCTGTACTAAAGCATTCACCAATAGCTTCCAATTGATATCCATATTGTACATACACATTCTAGGGTCCACGTGTTGGTCTCTATCTCGGGACCCTAGTCACAGAGCGGCATGAAAAATACTCTGAACTAAAGCATTCACAAACAGCTTCCATTTGATACCCATATTGTATATACACATCCGAAGGTTACCCGGGCCCATTTTTGACCTATATCTCGAGACCCCAGTCACGGAGCGGCATGACAAATACTCTGTACTAAAGCATTCACCAATAGCTTCCAATTGCTATCCATATTGTACAAACATATTCTAGGGTCCACGTTTTGGCCTCTATCTCGAGACCCTAGTCACGGAGCGGCATGAAAAATACTCTGAACTAAAGCATTCACCAACAGCTTCCATTTGCTACCCATATTGTACATACACGTCCGAAGGTTACCCGGGTCCACGTTTTGACCTATATCTCGAGACCCCAGGAGACCAAATTGTGAATGTAAACCATTCTCGAATCCCATTGAACACACACAAAAAATTTCATCAAAATCGGTTCAGTCGTTTAGGAGGAGTTCAGTGACAAACACACGAACATAAGAAATATATATATAAAGATATGTCCGGAGACTGGAAAACTCCTCTTCATTTGGAACCCTCGGCCCACCCTGGAACTGCTTTCGCATTACTTCAGAGTAGCATTCCATTTTCCTTATCACAAAGGTCTATGCGTATGTGCCTGCATCCAGGTCTCGTTTTTTTTGTATGGAGAATTTTTTCCGCAAAACCATTGATGATCTCCCACGTTTCCTAGCTACTTAGCATCTAATTGATCACATTTCAGTAGTTATACGACCGACTGCATTCTCCAGCGCTCGACGTTTGTTGTTCCCTACGCATACATTGGAAGAATGTGTGTTCATCGACATCTGCGGCGGTATATGCATGTGGCGTGTTTGCTTTTTCTTATTTTGAACAGGTATATACGGAAATACCCGTGCGCGAAAGCATTTGGACTGTATAAAAATTGACTTCTCTCAAGTTTCTGCTGTACGATGTAATGACGTCTTTTTATTAGCTTGGGTGTCCATCTGCCGCGTGTTTGGTTTCTCCAGTGGTCTTGCTATAGCCTTATCGTTTCGTCTTTTATTTCGCGAGCTGCAAGTAAGCTTACTCCTTCTTCCATCCTCCCGCTCTTTAATGCCCACAACTTGTTCCTCTCAAAGGTAAGTAAATCTATCGGTATTGAACCGCTTATCACTGGAACAGCAGACCCTGGTACTGTGCTTTAGGCAAACACGCCTCAGACCTGCCGTTCGTCTTACCAATATTAGGAGCTTATACTATTATATACCTCTGCATCCACTGTGGCTTGCCCGGTTCGTCAGGTTCTAGTTTATTTCCGTCTGAGGTGAAGACGGTCACGTCTAAGTTCGGCTATTTTCTCCAACCACCGCGCTGGGTATTCCCTTATGTTGTACTCGAAAGAAATATATTGGTGGTCAGATACGAGCGTAATATCTGGTGTTGATTCTTCGGATCTGGGTCTTCTAAATGCAGTTACTGCTACTGACCTTTACAATTCCATGTTAGGTGCCCTGGGACAAACACTATAAGCAGCGTCTAATATTAAGCTAGGGTCCCATTTTGCAAATCACCCAGCCGTTTTTTATTCGTGAAGAATATCAGCTTTCTACTCTTTAACGTAAGCACGAATCTGTTATCTGCTGTTTGGTGCTGACAAGTTGACGTCTTTCTCTTCCGTGGTTATGGTGAGGGTCGTTTTTAAAGCCTCTACCACTTGCTCCTTTTTAGTAAAGTAATCTAAATTTCGTACCTCTATAGCAGTTTTTGTTTTAAGGTCTATGATAACAGCCAATCCCTGTAGAGTAGCTTTAGTGTCTCGCAGAAGGTGGGCTTGATCTACTCCCCTTTATCTGGTTCGACCAGTATTGCTCCCGTTCTTGTTTTACGAACGGCTTTTATTTTGGCTTCTGCGTCACCAGGCTTTATTTTCCTACAGAGTTTTCTTAGGAAATATGCGTAGCTGTGTATTTCTGCGGGCCTGAATATGGTTTTTTTGCGTTTTCCGTATTAGCCATCTTCGTCATTTATGTTTGTGTGTTAGAAGCTTGAGGACTTGTGGTCATTCGTTTCGTCTGGTATGTGCTAGGTGTGGCCTTCAGCTGCACTTTTTGCTGCATTCACCCATATGGAGTGAAGATGAAAGACTGGTTTTTTTCAATCACTGTTAATCGCCGGCCTTTAATTCATATATCTCTTTACCTGCTATTGGTTTTAAAACTATTTTTAAAATTGTTCCATTACTTATACGCCCTGGTTGCACTTGCACATATTTTCCACTTATTTATTGGATATGTTCTACATTATTTCCTTAACCATTCATTCGTTCACTATTATATACTATCAACACTGATTGAGCTGTTCGATGTATTTGTTTTTATTCTCTGTTTATGATTTCTATTTGCTGCATAAATTATTTCAATGTAATTTTTTGGGTGAAAGGAGTCACGAGTTCGACGTGATGACTCGTTGCTTTCGTCATTTTACCCCAACCGTCACTATTAGGTAAGTATGGCATTGTTGTCCTATTTTGTCAATTTAAACTTGCCAAATTATTGCTGCATATACGAGTATTATCGAGTCGGTACGTAAGCATACATTTATTTGTGGATGTATGTGTGTTGGCTTCTTTAGCTGTAAGACAATTTCTACTAAGTATGTATGAATGAATATCAGGTGTTTTTGAAAGCATTTGTATGTATTTATTATGTATGCACAATTGCATAATTATAATTTTCAAATACATGTCAGTAAACCAGACCTTCAAACGAATAAATTTTTGTAGTTATAGAATAATATAGATTATTTTTGTAAAAAATAACTTAAATGAAAAAAATTTTATGCAAATAGGCAAATAGTCAAAACGTGTCAATATGTGGTGCCTTCATATTGACTTCGTGGGGTGTATTTTCTTAATTTTGAACAGGCGACCTTCATTGCATACACCACCAAACATTTGAGCTACGTCGAGCACGTTTTGACTATTTGCATAACATTTTTTTCATTTTAGTTATTTTTTACAAAAATAATCTATATTATTCTATCTTTGTAAAATATTTACAAAAATTCGACAAATTTTCATAAAATATCAAACTTTTTAACCCGCCTCAACTTTAATTAAAAAAGGGTAAGCAGTGTTATAGCCAACAAATTTGTAGTGTAGTGTTAAAATTTAGTATTTAGTGCGAAGGTTCGAATCGCCGTGCATGAAACAGCAAAATGAAAAAGTTTTTTTCTAATAGCGGTCGCCCCTCGCCAGGCAATGGCAAACCTTCCAGAGTATTTCTGCCATGAAAAAGCTCCTCATAAAAAATATTTGCCGTTCGGAGTCGTTTTGAATCTGTAAGTCCCTCCATTTGTGAAAAAACATCAAGACGCACACCAGAAATGGGAGAAGGAGCACGGCCAAACGCGTAACTGAAGAGTACGCGCCAATTATTTATTTATTTTAAAAAATTTAGTATAATAAAATAAAGGTTTGAAGATGCTCTGAATTCTAGATGATTTGTGATCATTTTCTCTCTGAAAGTATTGCGCATTTTCTTCACATAAATGAATGTAATGAAGTTAATACATGAAATGAAATATTTATAAACACGCGACTGCCCCACTCTGAACTCCATGGAAATATTCGGCGTAAATTACCAGTAAAGTTCTTTTTTTTAAACAGATATAAAAGCAAAAGGAAGCGTTAGTCAGTGTGGGACTTTAACGCCACCGAAATAACCACAATTCCGATGATTCACCCTACAGGGATACCGATTTGGTAATTACGTCTGGAGGCTGTACTGAGTGATAAGCTCAATCGTCAGTCAAATTCGTCTGCTGTTCGTCTTACTGCATTCTATCAATACCAGATTTGTTCTTGCTACCGCGTTCGTCTAGCATCATTCCTTCACCTTCAATCAATGTTGCGAAGTTCCACGATAATTCGTGTGGCAAAAGCTTTGCACCGCTCTGCACTTTCCCTCCGACTCAGTCAATTGTGGGACTAGGTTATTGGTTATCGGTTTTCTTTGGTAAATCGTTGTTTTACTCAGCAAACCTGATGTTATAAAAGACCACATGTTCGACAGTCTCTTCTTCGTCCAAGCATTTTAGGCAATAAGAATTACCGGTCAAGTCAAGGAGATGCAGATATTTTTGGAAGCATTCGTGTCCGCTTAACATGTTCGGTTGGCTTGGCTGGCTGAAAGCCATCACATAGACCTACTGGTCCTTAGTGTTACCAGATGGAGCTAGACCACTACTTTTATTTGTAATAGATATATTATAATACGTCTGCGACTTTTGCGAATCTAAGTAAGCTCTAAAGCTCTAACCCCAGGGAACATTCCAGTTTCTCATATTGTAGAGCTCCTAAGCATTTCGATCTGGAGCTAGGGCACGAACACAGAAGGTATTCTAGCGTTTCCATCTCTTCCCGTTCATTGCAAAATCTGCAGCTATCGCTCGCTTAACATCTGTGTCGGGAAGAAATCGACGTCTCCGAGTTTTCGACAAATCCACTCGTTAATCCGTGAGATCAACCTATTCGGCCACCGACGTTTTGGTGACTATTAACATTTTGATTGTCATTCAGCTATCGAGGAAGAACGTTTGTTTGAATTCCTCTGCATGTTTGAGTTCCTCTGGCGGCTTGGTACCTTGCGAACTGTACAAACACTTCTGTACACTTGCCCGCATGTTTATAAGCATTTTGCTAGCCATGACGCAGATTGTATCGTCCGACATCATTCTATAGGCACATGCGGTCGCATTTGTTTCACTGACCGGCAGTAATTCTTTAAAATTACACTTTTTTGCTCCAGCCTAGATTGGAGAGGCGTGCAGCATTATAGAGTTTGTCACAGTGGAAAGGCTTTTTCCCCTGGTGCCCTGTGTCCCTCCTATGTTCAGTAGCATGCTCACAAGCGCGTTGTTAACCTTTGTCATCTTCACGCTACCAGCTGCAAGATGTACCTTGAATGTTAGTCTGGAATCAATGTACATGCCAAGATATTTTATAGGCTTCTGAGATTCTATATCCTGGCTACCAACTGGTATTGACAGTTTTTCTTTCTGCTTGCTCCTATTGCTCAGCACCAGCTCTGTTTTTTGGGCAACTGCTTCGAAGCTGGCATTATTCAACCATCTTTCGTCTCTTGTTAAGGTATCATTACATGTTGATGTTGCAGTCTATCGATACGTTTATCAATCATTACGAGTGCGATATCGTCGGCGTATCTATCACTATAGCTGAGTTACCGTGCACTTCGATTTTAAGACCACCATCGTACATAGCGTCCCATAGGGTTCGTCCAAGAACAAGCACGCATCACCTCTTTGGGCCCTCCTCTGCAGTACTCTCTGGCTTAAGTAGCTGCGGATGATTCTAATAAGGTACTTTAGCACCGAGAAGCTGCTGAGTGCATTCAAAATATTTGCCCAATCGGCTCTGTTAAATGCATTATGACTCCACCTTTTTTCGCTGCTCTGATGCTATTGAGTTTATTAACAGCATTTTTGGCTAAATCAACTACCATCCCTATTGTAGCAACAATAGATCTGGCCCTGCGAAAACCGAACTGTTAGTCTGACAGACCTCCTGGTACCTCCAGATACCTCCAGATACTCCCGTAGACTTTCGTTTAATATTCTTTCGAATACCCTCCCAACGATATCGAAGCTCTTATCGCAGATACCACCAGATGATCTCCTGGTGGTTAAATACCCGAAATTATTTTTTTAATTGGTTAATGAACCCATCTTTATATGAAAAACTAGCAAACCCGGCCCCCTTCTCTGGGCACACTAAAATAGAATAGATATGGTTTAGAACAGAAAATATATGATTTTCATATTATTCATTTCTTTATTCTTTATTCAAGCGCTTTGGCATAAACAATATCTTTTGTTTTTCTATTTGTTTTTGAGTAAATATAAAATATAAATTGAAAATCAGGAAAAAAGAAGATTGTTTTTAAATTTCAAATCAACGCATATGAATAAACAATCGTCTTTTTTCCTGATCATCCATGAATTTTTCGTTTCAATTTATATGTTTTATTAAGCATTGGAGCTTTTTTAACCATTATCCATTTATATTTTTCAAAAAAAAAAAAACGAAAAAAAATTTGTTTTCCACGAACACATAATTTCATTCGGATTTCACATTAAATTCTCAAATTTCGTAAGAAATTATTCACTGTTCCAAAATCCACTCCAAAAAAATTCACAAACAATTTTTACATGTTGCACTTACGTTTTTCCTTATGGCATCCAAATCAGAAAGAAATATTGACACATTGTAACTCACACTGTCAATGTGACAGTTCAGTTCCGCCCCAAGCGTTAAAAAAGTAAGCGACATTATGGCTGGTTCAAAAGAACGCTGTACCCGTTGCCCGTGCTCCGAATTACAACCAAACTTTACGAAACCCATTTTCAATACTTACTTAACAATGTGCGTAAGTTTGGTTTAATTCGGTGCAAAGACACGGCGGGTCCACGTTTTGGCATATATTTCGAGACCCCAGTCATCAATAGGTATGAAAATCACCCCGTATTAAAGCACTTATCAACAGCTTTCATTTGATATCCATATTGTACAAACACATTCTAGGGTCCACGTTTTGGTCTCTATCTCGAGACCCTAGTCACGGAGCGGCATAAAAAGTACTCTGGACTAAAGCATTCACCAACAGCTTCCATTTGATACCCATATTGTACATACACATCCGAAGGTTTCCCGGGTCCACGTTTTGACCTATATCTCGAGCCCTATTTCCAAAATAAAATATAATCCATGTTACTCGTGGATGATATAGCTTTCGAATGGTGAAAGAATTTTTAAAATCGGTCCAGTAGTTTTTGAGCCTATTCATTACAACCAAACAAACAAACAAACAAAGTTTTCCTCTTTATAATATTAGTATAGATAATCGAAGTTTTCTAAATCTTGTTTTTTTCCAATTTATAATTCTGGCCACCTTGAAAAAACACCCTCTACCTTTTAACTGTAACTTAGATAAATCGCTCTCACTTGTTTAGTGTTATAATTGACGCCATTTTGGTAATTTGCCAACTTGCCAACTTGCACGAATATTTATGAGCACAACGCAAGGGTTAATATTTCTTGAAAACGAAATATTTTATTTATTGATTGGGATGTATCTTCATTGTCTAGCTGGTAATACGGCTATAAAAGCATTACTAACTAAAAAAATATACTATACTTTTATATTCATACTTTGTCTATTTAAGAATTTTTGTTTTGTTCTTCTTTTGTCTTTTTTTTATTTGAGTCATTTAAAATAGAGAATCGAGCAGTACAGCGACACGGATGTGCAAATATTTTTTGAATGAATCAAGTTAGAGAAGTTGAATTTGAATTTGAGATCTATAGATCAATAGATCTCTTTTGGTCGCAGCGCCCAGTATGTGTGTGTGTGTGTGTGCGAACGTGAAATATAAATAAACACAAATACGTTCCAAAAAACAAAAAAAGTAGAATCAATGATTGGGAAAAAATTGCAATATAATTTTGCGTTTTTCTACACTGCGAAGTAAAAGCAATTACTCCAAAATACGTTCAGTAAGTCTTAATAAGTTTTGTTGAAATATCAATCAAGAAATCAATTTAGAAAAAAAAATTTCGAATATAAAGTTCGTTTCATAATTATAAGCCAGTGACTGAGTGACAAGATCTGACTATTTATTTTCTAAAAATTTTATTTAAATAACTTCGCTATGAAAATATATTCACAGAACCAAAAAACGCATGTAAATTATAGTTCCGACCTTTCTGCAAATTAAAAAAAATGCAACAAACTTTCATTCGAATTAAAAAAATTCGAATCAGAATTTTTAGAAAAATTTCGGTGACGCAATTTTATAGCCCATAAAATTTTGGTCTAATAAAGTGCAGGTTTGGAGTAGCTCAAACATCGCATTGATTTGCTGCCAGCGTTGGGTATTTTCTTCTATATCAAAAGTGAGAAGCATTCGTTACTTGCGATCACAAATGCATAAAACTGACAGCAGAAAACTTATCAGAAATTAAAGCGGCTTTTCAAAAAAAATTTTTTTTATGTTTGAGGTATGGCCGCTCACTCTAGGCAACCCGAAATAGAGCAAAATTTTTCAATTTAGCTTCGAATAATTATTCGGGAAGTACTGGAATTTAATTGAACCTTATCAGTGTAGATTCAGATATGATCTGACAAATTTATCATTGCACATATTTTTTCAGTACGTCAAATCATGGGAAAGGCAATTGAAAAACACCTAAATCTGTGGCCATCAGCGCGAAAAGAAGCAACTATATTGCGTTTAATATCAATGACACAGGGGCAAAAGAGGCCTTAAGAGGACACGGAAGTTAAATATAGTTTTTTAAATTTTTTTATTGCAAAAAAATTTCCTGAAAATACCCTAAATTTTCGAGCTGTATGGGTTGTATATTTTTTATAGATCTCAAATTCAAATTCAACTTCTCTAACTTGATTCATTCAAAAAATATTTGCACATCCGTGTCGCTGTACTGCTCGATTCTCTATTTTAAATGACTCAAATAAAAAAAAGACAAAAGAAGACAAAAGAAGAACAAAACAAAAATTCTTAAATAGACAAAGTATGAATATAAAAGTATAGTATATTTTTTTAGTTAGTAATGCTTTTATAGCCGTAGAAGTAGTATGTAAAAGAAGTTAAATATCGTTATTTCAATTTTTTTATTGCAAAAAAATTTCCTGAAAATACCCTAAACTTTCGAGCTGTAGACTGCCGTGACCCCTTAAGGATAAAGTGTAAACCTGCTCTTTTTCATTTTTCAACATAGCACAGGGACTTATTGATGGTTTTTTTTAGAATTTTTTGTTTCTTATTGAATTTTATCCGTTTTCTTATGAAAGCATGGTTAGTTTTCCTATAACAATACGAAAAAAAAATCAGAAAGAGAAGTTTCAAAATGTATGGAGATTCCAAAAGCAAAAAAAATCAATTAATTCTCATCAAAATTTTACTCGTTTTAATCCGAATTCGTCGAGAATGCTCGACATTATCTGCAAAGAAGAAAACACCCGACATCGTCAGCAAAAAAAAAAATTCAGCCACTTTAAATCTGCGCTTTATTACATTAAAATTCAATGGGCTACAACTTTGCATACTCGAAAATTAAAAAAACTTTAATTGATTAAAAAGTGTGAAACATTTATAAAAGTTTGTTGAATTTTTTTAGTAATGTTCAAACAAATTTTCAGAAATCAACGCGGGTTTTGAGCCATTTCAAACCTGCACTTTATTACATCAAAATTCAATGGGCTGCGTGTTCGAAAATTAAAAAAAAAATCTGATTAAGAAGCCTGATGAAATATTTGAACTTTTTTTTATAATTTTCACAAAGTTTAAAGCTTAGATTTATATAGATTTTGTAGCGGAATGAACTACATTTTCATCAAAAAATTATAAAAATTAAATCAGAAACAGATCAGCTGGCAAAACTTGTCCATACCTGTACTACACATTTCTTTAATTTCATTTCAAAACTATGCAAAGCCACCTCAAATTTGCATTAAATTCCGTAATTGCTTATGAGGCATAAAAGAAAGCAATATTTGCAATTATTATTGCATTTTGTAAACAAAATATTTTTGCAAACAACATCATCATCACAAAAATGCAAATACTGTCCCCGGCGACTGACTTAAATGACAGTCATTGATGCATTGTTGGATGTGGTGCTTGCTGGCTAACGATCAATACTAACACATGCCTATATATATATTTACAAACATATACAAGTATATACAAAAGCAGTCGTACTTAGCACACAACTACGAAAGTAGACATGAGCATAGCATTGTGGGCGTGCAGCCACCATAATTGAATAATGCGCATGCGCAACTATAGACGATTAGTGTTGGTAGCCGAGAAGTGCTACAGCGTGGAATGGATCACCCAGTAGCGATATCATACTTATATACTTTTATACTCAATGCACAACAGTAGCGCAAATAATAAGCAAATCAAACAATGTGTTGATACGCCGAAGGCAACAATCATTCAATAGGATTTGTCGAAAAGCGACGCTATGACTAGTAATTCGCCAAATTGACATAAACAGCTGAATGCGTGAACCGTAACACGAATAGCGGGAGATTAGTAGAGGGTGTTCAGATTCGAGGTACTTTTTCCAAAAGGCGTTTTTTGACAGATCACGCGGGACTACTGTCAAACTAAATACATATTTTTTTTCAGTATTCATTGACATTTCATTATGGAAAGATGCGTGGGAGTTGTGGAGTCGCTCTTATAAGAGAAGCTTGCTGCTGCGATGCGATGCGGTTGCGTAGTCATAAAACTTGTAGTACGCCTTAAATGAATAATTTCATAGGTCCTTTGAGAGCTGCGGCGATATGCTCGGCAAATGGAAATGTAAAATAAAAGCGCAACTTGCAGACTGCTTACAGGCGGGAATCAATTTAAGCGGAGGCTGCTGTAATGAAATTATCTATGTAACTATAAAAGCCAAACAAGGCTTCCTAAAGATAATTCTATGAAAATGTGGAAAGTTTCCACGAGTCTTCATTACATGCTTCGGAGAAATCCTACACATTTAGAGTACTTTGGGCGATATCGGGAGATGAATAACAGTGATGATTCAACTCGCCGCCCGTTTTCCGATCAACACCGATCGCCATAAGACTAGATGATCCACAAAATCGAAATGTTACACAACCACTTGAAGTGGCTTACTGAACAAGTCGCTTCAAATCGCTAAAAACTTTCAAGCTGCATGGTCCCAACGATTTCATACCCGCACAACCGCAGCCTGGCGTCTATCTACGCGGGACTCTGGAGAGAAATGTGAGTAATCTTTCTACCTAAAACGGACCAGAACTCACATGAGCGATTCCATGTCAAGTGATCCAAGTATTTAATATAAAGCAAATGCATACATTTTTTTTAAATGGCAAAAACGAATTCTTTCCCAAAAAAATTAAACAAAATAAATTTTTTTTTAAATAAAAAATTATAAAAATTTAAAAAGAACCCAAAAACGTAATTTTTTTGTAAATGGCAAAAACGAATTCTTTCACAAAAAATTTAAACGAAATAAAATTTTTTTTAAATAAAAAATTATAAAAATATTAAAAAGAACCCAGTATTTTTGTGAATGGCAAAAACGAATTCTTTCCCAAGAAAGAGTGAGCAAAACAAATTTTTTTTTAAATAAAAAATTATATAAATTTTAAAAAGAACCCAGATTTTTTTAAATTGCAAAAACGAATTTTTTCGCAAAAAAACTTAAACAAAACTAAACTTTTTTTCAAACAAAAAGTTATAAAAATATTAAAAGGAGCCCAAGATATTTTGCTTAAAAAATTCTACAACACAATTTTCAGCTTTGAATACTAGGTTGTTCAATAAAGTTCGCTGTCATAGTCTACATGTTTTTTGTTAAGTTGGTAGACTCTGCATTTGGAGGCAAAATTTCATTTCAATATGTCAATTCATTCTCTATTTAAAAGCCATTTAGTATCGACGTATCACAGTATTTTCTTCAAAGGAAAAATTCAAGTATTGCGCAGTGATTGAGTTGTTATTTTTAGAAGGTTTTGGAAGGTTGAAAAGCAAAGAAAATTTATGAATGAATGTTACAAGTGTATAAGGATTTTCGCCATCAATTAGTGCAATAGAAAGATGGATTACTGGATTTAAACGTGGTCGCACAATCCTTGAAGACGATCGACCTCAAGGACGTCAAAAAAATGCAACAACACTAGAAATCGTTAAAAAATACAGGATATCGTAATGGAAAATCGACGAGTGACTGAAAGAGACTCAGTTGAAGCCCTAGGCATGCATCTCATTCAGCAATGTAAGCAATATTTTGACTGAAGGGTTGCAGAAAGCTGTGTTCACAATGGGTGCCGCATTCGCTAAAATGGAGCAATAAAACATTGGAATGCTACTTTCCTAGCAACATTTAGAGTATTTTTGAAAGGAAGCAGTGGATTTTGTGCATCGATTCATCACTATGGATTAGACTTAGGTATATCTCCATGATTCTAAATCAAAACAAAAAGCTAAAGAGTGGTATGAACCTGGTTTTTTGATTTCGAAACGAGATTATGTCTAGAACTCGGCCAAGAAGGTGTTAGCATCAGTTTTTTGGGATGCGAAAGAAATTTTGTTCGTGAACTATTTGCCACCTACCATAGAGAAATTCATAGTACCCGATTCAATACTATTTATAAATCTCTTGAGATTGACTTAGCTTTTTCTATGCACTAACTTAACTTCTTAACTAAATAAATAAATAATAACGTACACTTCTATTAGGTGTTTGGCCGAGCTCCTCCTGCGGTCGCTCCTCGACAGGCAATCGTAAACCTCCGAGTGTATTTCTGCCATGAAAAAACTGCTCATAAAATACCAGCTGCCGTTCAGAGGCGGTCAAAAACTGTAGATACCTCCTTTTGTGGAAAAACATCAAGACGCAGAGCACGAAGTGGAGGGGAGCTCAACTCAGCAAATTTCCATCTTGAGAGGACTGGGAAAATGGTTTAGTATTTTATGAAAATGGAGTCATTATATATACCGATGGTTCTATACTCAACGATCAAGTGGGAGGCGGTGTCTATTCAGATCTTTCCGCTTGCCTGATCACTGCAGAGTCTTCCAAGCTGAAGTTTTGGTGATTAAAGAAGCGCTAAATAAAGACACAATCACAGTCAGAAATATCTACATATAAATATATTCCGACAGTCAGACAGTGGTCGACTGTTATGAACAGTTAAGAATACGCGCTCCGTGTTTCTCTATAACTCTACTCTGGGTCAACTCGGCCACAGTAACATTACCCCCAATGTTGGCGGATGAGTTAACTTGACAAGTCACTACACTCCAAATTGCTTAATACAAAGTTGATATACCTATGCCCTTGTCAACAAGCTGCAAATAGATAGATAAACCTTTAGTATTGCCGATAATCGCTGTAGACACTTACATACCTGTAGCATTGGTATACAGACATGGCTAGCATGGGATCTGGGCCGAACTAACAGTATACTTAAATTTAATAGGAAAGACTTCAGAATATTTGTAGGACTTCTATCAGGGCACTGTCTTATAGAAAGGCATGCCAGTACAATTGGAGCACTATATTTTGACTTTTTTGTAAGCTGGCAGAATGTAGAAGAAGAAGACACAGTTAAACACCTTCTACGCGGATGCATGACTCTGTTTAGAAGAAGATTTAATTTGCTCGGAATTGCGGAGTTGGTATATAAAATAAGTTAGACTCACGTTTGCTGGGTCATGTCGTCCGAATTCATACAAACGCTCCGGCTTTAAAAGTGTTCGATACGGTACCAGCTGGTGGTAGTAGAGGAAGAGGAAGGCCTCCTCTGCGTTGGTAAGATCAGGTGGAGAAGGACTTCGCTTCACTTGGTGTGTCCAATTGGCGCCGGTTAGCAAGAGAAAGAAACGACTGGCGCGCTTTGTTAAACTCGCGCAAGCGGTTATCGAGTCAATTAAGAAGAAGAGATATGTATGTATAGGATAATACTTTGAATAGGACGTAATGTGTAGATTTGAAAGAATAATTAAAAATTCTTAAATCTATAAACCAAGTCAGCACAGAACACACGCACAGATATGCAAATATTACTGACAGGGGTATTATTATGTTTATTGGGACGAACCGTTGTTTTGATTAAATGAAATATGACATTAATTTAATGTTACTTACATGCATATGTATGTGTGTTAATATTTTTGTCTAACCTTTTCGGCATTTTAATATTTCTTGTCTTCTTTTTCTTTATTTTTTTTAGACAAAACTCAAAGCAACTTTGTCTTGTGACTGTCATGTGATACTTTTTTTAGTTGTTGTTGTTGCAAATTTTGCAAATGTTGCTATTGTTGTTGTTGCTTTTATATTTTTGTATTATTTCGTATTGTTCAGGTGTTTGTTGCCTTTGCAGCTTTTTGCATTAATTTATAAATGTATTTGACTGCTGATTTCCCTGTCGCTGAAACGCCGCAAACATTGCAATAGTATAAGTCACTTTCCATGATTATTACACTCGTATCATCGTAATAGTGATAAATGTGTGTGTGCATGTGTGTGTGTGTTTGTATCCGAGTGCCATCACATGACTTCCGCGCGCATGTGTGTGGGTTTAATAAGCCAACACACACACAGTCCCAACTCTGAATACTTCATTGTTTTTGTTTTTGTTTTAGATGCAGATGTATACATTTGTTTTGGCATTTTTTTTTGTTACTACATCGCGCTCGCAGTCATGTGATGTGGTTTGGCGCTACCGCTCCCCTCCCTCCCTGCACAATGGCCTAGCATTCCAACTCCGCTGACTGTGAGGTTGGCTGACTAGTTCCGCTGTTGAATGGAGCGGCTTTGGTTGTTGGAGTGGCCTGAAATGGCTGCATGACTGCATGACTGCATGCCTGTATGCCCGCCTGACTAGCCAGCTTGGCTGGATGTTGCCTGCTAAAAGGGTTTAAGAGTTTGTGCGCGATACTATGCAAGTGCGTTACTGCCAAATGGACAAAATAAGTGCAGTGAGATTCGTGCCGTTTTACGCCTTCCAAGCTGCTTTGGTAATCGCATGCAACATTTGCAGGAGTAAATCTACAAGCGCATGGTTATGATGTAGCTGCCCATACATGTGAGTGTATATGTGAAGAGAGTTGCTCTTTAGCAAAGCTCGGCGTTTCGTAAAACAAAATAAAGCATATTTGTAATTTTTGCAGGAGTGTGGGTACTTGCAGCTGTTGCACATCTGAAAAGCTTTCTCAAACCACTTGCCGGGTGCGACTCTTGAAAGTTCGATCACGTGGCGCCTTTTGTTGGACTGGCGAAATTTTCTAAAGCAAACACGTGCAAAGAAACATTAATGGTAAACACAAATCGTTATCAATACTAGGAAATTTCCCCAGTTCTTCACTACTCGAGCACTTCACTTACCGTAATTGATCTGTTTTGAACGAGCGCAAATGTGCAAACCCATTAGCAGCGCTTGATTGTCGCTAACGAGCATTTCTGGGAATTGTAGAACTTTTTAGAAAATTTCCATTCAACCAAATTGTAATTTTGATAGTGACAAAGTTATGAAAATATATATGCATAGATTTCTAACGGAGTTTGACAAACACAAACGGAAATCGTCGTTTCATATCTTTAAAGCAAAATTTGTACTACTCCAACCCACATTGCCTCGATTTTATACCTAATTTAATATGAATATGATTAATATATTTGAAAAATATGTGGAGTTATACCCCTCGTGGCAAAAAAAAAATTTTACCACGATATTCCTCATCCAAAGCCTCTTCAACAGAAGTTTAATTTTTTGGTGGCTTCATATTAAAAATTCGTTTGTTTCAACACTGGCTTCTTAATTCGAACAAAATTTCTCATCATCAGACATTTCCTAATTTTTAGAATCAGAAATTAATTATAGTGAACCAAATTTGAAAGTGGGCGGCGTGAAACATTTGGAGACAAGGTATGGCAAAAAATTTTACAGATTGGTCGAAGTTGAATGGAAAGCTTCGTCGGGGAGTATTCTGCGAGGAGTTCCCCATGAAGCTCAAAATTAGGCCACCTTACCACTGTATTATTTTCCAAGCGGAGGTAGCCACAATCAAAGTAGCAATGTATTGGCTACTTACTTTTGTTACCTACTGTAAGGAAGTTAAACATTTATGCAAACAGCCAAACGGCAATTAAGGCCCTAGGCTCGCTGTCGGTGCATTTCAAATTAGTCAGGGAATGCCTGACTTCTCTGTCAACTGTATTCGAATACTTCAATATTAAGCTTATTTGGGTTCCCAGTAGCACAGTGGAATAGCGGGAAACTGCTGGACCGATGAGCTAGCTAGGCAGCAGACACTAGACACGGTTTTACAGTGAAATGAGAGAATCGGGGTTAGCTTGAGAACTTATGGTCTGCTCCTAGAAAGATGGGCCTCTCATCAACTCGGCGAGCGCTGGGTTAGAGCGCAAAGGTCGCGAGATTCTTCTGGCCATGGATATAACGGGGAAGCTCAAAGGAACTTCTAGGCCTAACACAGCTGTTTGGAGGATATGGTGAAATTATCTCAGCGCCTTATTTCTACTCAGCTGTTCTGCTCTTGTTGGGCTAAGATTTAGGCATCAAATAAAATTGGGTTGCTATGTTTGAAGTCCGTGTAAAGTCAGAGAGATGGCTCTACTGACGCGTATTTAGGTTATATTTAGTTAGCAACATCTCTTGGAAGAACACATAAAGTTTCGGTCAAATTGGATTATTTCTTTGTGTTTGGCATTCGTTTGAATCGAGAAAGTCGAGTGATATTCCTTTTTCATCATGGCAACTCATAAGCTCGCGCCTCAGCAGTTATGGTCTCAAAATTAATGGAAATAGGATTCCAACTTATTTCACATCCCTGCTATTCTCCGGACTTGGCTCCCTCGCATCCCTTTGAAAAAATTATTGGCGGAAAAAGATTTTATTCAAACGAGTAGGGGATTGCAGCAACGAATGGCTATTTTTTTAGACTTGGACAAATCCTACTATATTATTTGGAAGGAATGAACAAACTAGAATAGCGTTGGACGAATTGCATAAACTCAAAAGGCGGCTATGTTGAAATAAAATAGTTTTACCCTAAACGATTAAAAAGTTTTTATTTTTGCACGGACTTTTCAAACAACCTTCGTATGTACGAGGGGTGACTTTTATATGTCGGGATTAGAGAACAAAAGCAAATTTTAATCATCGAAAATCACTTTATTGTTTTTCAAAATATTCTCCATGAAGATCTATACACTTTTGCATGCGTTTGAACCAATTGTCGAAGCACTTTTGCCACTATGAATGAGGTACCTCCAAAACATGCATTCTGAATGCCGCAACCGCTTCTTCAGGGGTCGAAAAACGTTGACCTCTCAGTTTGTTTTTTACGTACGGGAATAAAAAGAAGTCATTCGGTGCCAAGTCAGGACTATACGGCGGATGACCCATTAATTCGATGTTTTGGGTGCTCAAAAATGCAGCTGTTTGAGCCGATGTGTGAGAGCTCGCATTGTCCTGGTGAAGAGTGATCAGTCTTTGGCGATTGGTTTTCCTAATTTCTTGGAAGACAACGGGCAAACAAATGGTTGTGTACCACTCAGAATTTACTGTTCTGCGTTGTTCTAGTGGTACGGTTGCGACATGTCCAGTTTTTCCGAAAAAACAGGCAACCATTTGCTTGGAAGTGCTTCGTGCGCGAACAACTTTTGTTGGATTTGGCTCATCTTGAAACACCCATACAGTCGACTGCTGTTTACTTTCGGGCTCATATGCCTAAATCCATGATTCATCACCTGTCACGATGTCATAGAAGTGTTTCGAAGCCCCGCGATCGTATTTTTTCAGCATTTCCTTCATCCCATCGACACGAGCCTTTCTTTGAGCGATTGACAAATTGTGTGGGATCCAACGCGAACAAATTTTTTTGACAGTCAAATGTTTATGCAATATTGAATGTATGCTGGTCCCACTAATGCCTAAGATTGTCTCAATCTCACGATAGGTCACATGACAATCTTGCAATATCAGTTCGCGCACAGCATAGATGGTTTTCGGAACAAAAACTGATTTTGGACGACCTTCACGAAATTCGTCTTGGAGTGAACTACGACCACGATTGAATTCACCATAACATCGATAAACACTGGTCCTTGATGGAGCTTCATCGCCAATAAATGAATTAAGTTCATCCATGCAATGTTGCTGAGTTAATCCACGTCGAAAGTTGTAAAAAATAATCGCACGAAAATGTTCACGATTTAATTCCATTTTTGGACCGAGATGAATCTTTTAAGTTACTGTAAACAACACAAATAGCGCTGGTATTTCAAAACGTTCTGAGTACGTAAAAGCCAAAAAATGTCAAACTTTGCGATACAGCTGTCAGTTGCCAGTTTGCAGCTCCAGGGTTGCCAAATCCCGACATATAAAAGGCACCCCTCGTATGTGTAGACAACAGTTCTTAATTTGAAAGTCCAATGACACAAGGCGATTTATTTAGTTGTTGTTTATTTGGTTAAGTACGGTATATTTTTTTTCAAACACGTTTCACTTGATACTAGGTTTGTTATATTGTATTCGTTGGTATATTTAAATACTTTTTATGCCAATTTTTTCGATAGGTGGCAATCCTACCCATTTTTTATATTTTTAACATTGAATAATTTAATACATTCATTTTCATATTTCGAAAATCAAGCAACATAACATTTTCTTTGCAAATCTTCCACAGCCTGAAAAAAGCAAAATAGAAAAACCATGAAGCAAATCTGTTAAGGCGTTAGTGAGTGATGCTCTTAAACACAAAACAGTGATTCATTTTTATATATAGGGTTTTTTTTTTAGCTACATGGGAACTATCAATATCGATAACTATGGCCCAGCTGAGAATGGCAAACTGTGTTGACATTTCTGTTCTGTAAGGTTTAGGAAGTCATCAAGCTCATGGGGTCATACATAGAGCGGCATAATCGGGTATTATTTATTTCGAAATAAGGGAGGTGCTGCAGTTATGGAGAATGAAAACGGCTATCGAGCCATGCTTACTGAATTATTGTTCCATTAACAATCGATTTATTGCAATATTGAAACCACAATTGACACCATACGGCCAGACTTATTGGAAAAAATAGTCAAAAATTGGATTAGTCGAATGGACTTGTAACTCATAGCTGCGACAGGCAAATGTCAGATATCATATTCAAAAAATAAATGCGATGAAATTATCTATCAGCTTATCTGTTATAAAAAAAAAAATTTCACACAATATTTTTGTTTGTTTATCATTTTAAGTTCTCAAGCCTTCAAAAAACCCCAGATATGAAGATTTATAGTTACCCAAGCACATACAATAAGCCGAAGTCTGCAGGCTGGGTACGGTTATTGAGTCTAGTAACTTTTTATTTTTTGGAAGTGTACTGATTTACAAGAATCTGCGGTAGTTTGAAATATCGATGATTTATCTACCTAGATAGGAGAGTCCAGGTAGCGAATTATTTGGCAGCTAACTAATCATTTTTGGTGTACCTTCCCATATTTTGTTCTGCCGACAAAAAATTGAACTTGCATGTAGATGACACCTTGTGTTTTATGTCAAAAACATCCAAAAATCCAGATAAACTTTCTCGTCCAATAACGAGTTTTTGGACAAACACGAGTTTTTTTTTATGAGCACTCAAAAATCAAAAATAAAAACACACTTGAAAAGCCTCGCTATTTAATACACACAATTATACTTTTCCACAAAATAGGATTAGTGACTTAAATTAATGAGTAAATATTTAGTAACATTTTTTAAATGCCACTGCCAAATATTTTTTAATTACATTATTGTTTTTTTTTATTTTAATCCCCCAGACCACATTTTGTGTACACTAACAATAATTAAAATCAATTTTTTAAACACTTGCGGATGACGACTTTACGACGCACTTTTGTTGCTGTGTCAATAGCTTTTATTACCCTGCAGGGATAAACTGAAGTAATGAGGCAAATGGTCAGTTCTACACACTTAAAATAAATTTAGTCCCTTTTTTCGTAAAAAGTGTTTATATTTTTTGAACTAAAATTTTGTACATTAATGAAATACTTTTTTCAATGTATCAGGTTTTCATAGGAATATCGTTTTCCCTAGGTATGAATACTCGGTCGCACTGCCTCTCTACTTAACTTTTTGTTAATGACTTTTATCAAAAAAAGAAGTATTGGCATTTTGAGGGTTAGATTACCCAGGTTACTTGTCTGAGACAAATACCTCGGTGGTCTTAAGGCTCCTGCATTTGATTTCCATCAGCTAACAAAGTTGCTTAAACCACATAGTTATTTTTAAGAAAGTAATTAAAGTAGTCCCTCCAGCGAGATATTTTGCAAATTTTCCAGGTTATCAAAGAAATAAACGCCAAGATATTTTGCACGACTTCTTTGAAGTCCAGAACATTCTCAGTGGAGCTGTTGCACTGACCCAGCTTCTTCTTCATCTTCACAACTCCTGCAGAAGTCATTGTGAGGTACACCCTACGGAGCAATTAGCGCAGTGACCCGTTATAACACCTCATCAAACTCGTGAAGCGAATAGAATTCTTAAGCGTATTGATCGTAAGGGATTCTGGGTCTAAAATGGGTAGAGTTTTTTTTCTGAAAATAACAAAGTAAATACTGGTGGCGCAAAATTAATCACCCAATTTTGTTTTTTGAAAATTTTTTTACTAAAAACAAAATCTATTTTGACTGACGAAAATCTTAATTTTGACCTTGACGCACTCCATTGCTTGTCTGTTTATATACTGCGGCTGTCCAGTTCACAAGTGCTAAATGTGATTGACATAAGAAGCCATTTACAAAAAATTTAAACCTTCCGATAGCGCAATTAATTTTGTAGTAGAGACGAAGAATCAATAAACAAACACAAAAGGGAGAGGGATATTGACTTTCAACTTTATTAAATTTTCAACTTTGAGTTTATTATGAAGAAATTGTAAGCGTGGGAATAATTAGAAAATCTATTCCAAATGAATAGCAAATTCAAAAAACGCTTTCTACTCGTTTATTCTGTTTCGTATAACTGTGTCGTATTAAAAAGTATTTAGTACAAAAAGTAACGATTCTGTGACTTTAAAACAAAAAATGGAAATAAAAAACAATGTCACGCTCACTGACCTCTTTAACAGATTTTAGCTCGCCATTGGAAAGACCAGAGCAATTTAAATAATTTGCAAGGAAAAGAACTTTGTGAATTATACTTTGCTGTAAGTAAAGAAAAATAAATAAATAAATAAAATAAAAATGTTTTAAATAAACAATAAAAATAAATATAAAAACTAAAAGGGAAAAATAATAAAAAATAGAAAATAAAAATATAAAACAAAATTAATAAAAACATTTTTAAAATAAAAAATTAATAGAAATAAAAAAAATTGAAAAAATAACATAGAAAATAAAAAAAAAACAAACAAATAAAAATGAAAAACACACAAAAATTAATAAAAATAAAAAATAAACAAAGATAAAAACAAAATGCAAAAAAGAATTAATTTACCATAAAATAAAAATCTTTACAAATCTTCTTTTTCTTAATTGGCGCGATTACCGCTTACGTGATTTTGGCCGAGTTTAACAAAGTGCGCCAATCGTTTCTTTCTCATGATAACCGGCGCCAGTTGGGTGCACCAAGTGAAGTCAAGTTCTCCTCATACAGCTCATCGCTCCATCGCCTGCGATATTCGCCGTCGCCAACGTACAAAGCGACGCTTCATCGGATATTCTCATCGTACACGTTTTATTAAATAAAAAATTAAAAAAATATATATAGAAGCCAAAATCAATAAAATTAAATTAAAATAAAAAATATATATATTCTAAAAACAATAAATAAAACAAACGTATATAAATTAAAAATATGTATTAAAAATACGAAAAATAAAAAAAATACGAAAAAAAAATAAATAAAAATTAAAAATATATAAAAAAAAAAAAAAATAAACAAAAATAAATAAAAAAAACAAAGTGCTAATAAAAATTATTTCACCAATAAATAAAAATTAAAAAATGTAGCAAAAAATAAATTTAAAAAAATTTTTAAATATAAAAAACAAAAATGAATTAAATTAAAAAAAATAAATAAAACAAAATAAATTAAATTTAAAAAAAAAATGAGAAAATAAAAATACAGAAAAATAAATAAGAATAAAAAATAAACATAAACAGAAACAAAATTAAAAAAAAGAATTACTTCACCACGAAATTTTCGAATAGTTTGTGCATCATTTCAATGCTCACTTTCAATGCTGCTAGATTTTCAGCGATAATACATAGAATCGGCCCTTTCTGTGTATATTTACGATTCTCCAGACCAACAGTTGCCTGCATATCCATACTGAGGAAGAGGTCGCATGTATCCCCTAAGGATTTTAGGTTAATCAGTATTTCATCGTCTTAGGCGGCCGACTACCATTCTCAAGTGCACGGGTAGGAGTTTCCGTACATGCAACACCAAATGGTGGAACAAGTTTTTTCTCCTAGCGCTCTTTCCTCGGCAGGTAATGGCAAATCTCCGAGTGCATTTAAGCTATGAAAAAGCTCCTCATAAAAAATCATTTGCCGTTCGAACTGGGCTTAAAACTGTAAGTCTTTCTATTTATGGAAAAACATCAAGACACGCACCACAAATAGGAGGAGGAGCGCGGCCACAGGCACTATACTTTGGGAAGCCCTGTTAGGGTTATTTGACCTGCATATAAGAAGTGTAAATGGTATTCTTCAGGAGTATTTGTCGCCTGTTCAATCTGTTTACCGTAAAAATAAATTGGTGAAATGCAACTTGCATACAATTGTCCGATTCTCAATGCTGTAGAGAAATTTTTCTAGCAAAAAAACTCCCAGTGGGCACCTTCTTCGATGTCAGAGTGGCTACCAATAACATCCTACCAGCGGCAATCCTAAAATTCTAGGTTAAAACGTAGTCGAAATAGATCCCAATAGGTTTATTTTTACTTGGAGATAAAACAGTCTTGTTAGAATGCGGTTGTGCCTCTCCCAGCGGCAGGTGAGTAGGTACACGCCACAAGGGGGTGTTCTCGAACGTTTAATCTGGATCCCTATTGTGAATGACCTGGTGGTGAAAATGGAGGAGGAAAAGACGGTCGGTTCGTTCTTTATATCGATAATTTTAAACTTTTTGTAAGTGGAAAGTTTTTGAGTACTACTATTATTATTATGAGTAGATTTAGTACTGCGTCTTGAAAGATCTACTCTCTCCCTTAAACAAATTCAAGGTATTTATCTGAGCCTAAATAATTAATTCCTGAATAATTTTCAGCACAATGTTGACAGTGTTCCCATCATCAGCAAGCCATTTCATGTCAAATTGTTGACTTAAAGAGCAGCATTCGTAAACAAGTGAAATTTCCAACAGGGTGCTGTTGTTGCCTCTCGGTATGCATGTGGAAAGACCAGACTCAATCCGAGTAAGCTCGTTTCAGTCACATCAGTCGAGTTTGCAAAAAAAAGCCATTAACCATGTCGATGGCTGAAATACAAACGTCAGCAAAATATAAATTTAAATCAGCAAAATAGTTTACCCAAAACATACCGCAAAAAATATGAATTCAAGTTCCTGTTACCACCAATCACCAGCTACCAAAAATCTCATAACAACAACAAGTACCAGTCAAATACGAGTTTATGTTTTGCCAAAATTACGAAGAAACCATCTCAACAAAACCGAATAAAGATCAAGCAATTCGGCGAAGAGTCAAGCAAAGAGATGCTAAAGTTCGCCAACTGAAGTCAGGCCAAACAGAGGTAATGGATCCACTTTGGAATTTCGGATGGTAATGAGACGTTGTGGTTGGCTTTTTTGTTGAAGGTGTTAGTCGAGTTACTGTTTTTGCTATCGTTGCTTTGTTTTTGTGTTGCTGCTGAGTTATATTTTAGAGGAGCTGTGTGTCTGCTGGTATTGCTGACATCGATCGGCAATGAGTGAGTAAGTAAGAGCACGTGATTATCATTGAGAAATACATACATACGTGTATAATATATCGTCGATATGTACACACCTCCATACATCCACACAGCCGCACAAGCCATTTAAGCATACAGGTTAAAAGACAAACAACTGCAATAACAACGCAAATTGACAAGTGTTAAAAATTGGGCAGAAAATAATGAACAGTTTGAACGAAATCATCGCTCAAATAGAAATAAAAGAGTTGAGGAAAAGGAACTAAAGCTCCTTTGATAAAAAATATTGTTTTTAATATATAATAAAGAAGAGGTTTACCATGAATCCACACGACTCATGAATTACCTGTAGCTAAAACATCTCTAAGAATCATAGCGAGGACCAAACCACTGAGATATTTCCTACAGAGCCAATCATCTCAGGCCAGTCAATTCTTCGTTTGCAGTCAGGCTATACTAAAGGCCACATCTGAGTGAGTGCCTCCTCTGAGGAGCGGCCGCCACAGCGAATGGGTTGATGTGTGACTACCATTTGGGAGTGTATAGGCTCGAATCTCCATGCATGAAACGCCAAAATTATGGAACAAGTTTTTTCTAATAGCGGTCGCCCCTCGGCAGATAATGGCAAATCTCCGAAGGTTTTTCTGCCATAAAAAATATCGTCATAAAAAATATCTGCCGGAACTGTAGATCCATTTGTGGAAAGGTTGTAAGCGCCAAGTTTCCAAGGAAAGTTTTCACGCGTCCTCATTGCATGCCTCGGAGATATCCTACACATTTTGATTACTTTATGCGGTAATGGGTGACGAGTAGCAGGGAAGATTCAACTCGACGCCCATTTTCCGATCAATACTGATCGCCATATGTCATGAAACAACAAAAGTTAGAATTGATTGGGCGATCTTTACTATTTTTGGGTAAAACCATTTGTTACATTTATTTTTTTAAAGATAATCCCTTTGAAATGTAGGCTACGAGTATTAGCCGCAACTATGTCGTAATTCGGCCATCCGTAAACACCACTTTTGAATGGCTCACTGCAGGACTTCGATCAGTATCTCGTGAATAACTTTAGTAAACTTGACTTCCGATGCCTCATGGTGGTTTTTCCGCAAAGCATTTAGACTTTATATACCCCAACAAAGAAAAGCCCAAAGCTGCGATATCACTGGTCCGAGACGAGAGATAAATTGCTCACCGAAGCGACGACACAGTAAGTCCATTGCTTCACGGGCTATATGGGAAGTAGAGCCGGTAAGAGCTTAAACGATTTGGCAAGACGAAGCCTGTAGCAAAGTAAGTGCTCAGCACTCTTCATTTCCTCTTCACTTCTTCTTCCTGCAGTTGCGACAGAAGTTATTAGAAGGAGACGCCATAGAGTTCCATGTGTTCCCATAGGGTAATGCTCAGTGATGGTATCAACTAGGATGGATGAGGGACTTAGATGTGTTTTAATTCATTCTAAGCCAAATCTGTGTAGGTGCAAGTGGACTCCGTGATCCGATTGTTACTGATGCATCAGTAAGCGCGGTATAAGAATCAGATGAGTTGAAGGAAGAACCAGCCTTAAGAAGCTGAATGCCACTGAAGTTAATTACTATTATTTTTTTATTTAAAGAATTTTTTTTGTTCTTTTTTTTCGTTTGCCTTCACGCAAACTTAAGAGAAGTTAATTTTTTTTGTTTAATTTGAAGAATTTTTGAACTAGTTTTGCCTAATAAATTTTAGCCAAGTTTAAAAACAATTTATGCGTTTTAAATGTTCACTACGAAAGAGGCTCGAATTTTCATATTTCTTTTGCATATATTTTTTTATTACCACCGCATACGAATTAAAACATCTGAAGCAGCCGCAGAAAAATTAAAATTTGTTTTCGGTAAAAGGTAATCTTAATCCAATTAAAAACTCAATAAACAACTCATTTGTGAAAGAAGTTGCAAAGACCTTGACTTCGATTAGATGCAAAAACTTAAACGGTGCAAATTAAAACGCGTACACACATACAGGCGCACATATTGGGCTATTGGAGCAGTGAGAGTAAGAGGTGGCTGCCGAATGGCGGATATTAAAATTTGAAGGACTTAATATTTTTGAAAAATGTATCTTGATTCTCCAAAATTTACAATTGAGAGAGAAAAAGTAGTTTCTATAGCAGCAGCTCCCCTTTCCTGCAACTCTAGCAGCACAGTTTCAGAAAAAATCGTTAAAAATTAAATATATAAAAAAATAAAAGAAACAACAACACCAATAACGAATAAACAAATTTTGCAGCAGAAAAAAAAATTATAATACATACACACATACAAAGTGGGAAAGAGATGGCACAGACCTGGACTACTTAGATGTGATGAAATCGAACCATTTTGGTTACAAAATCACAAAAAATAAACTAAAAAATTTAAAACAAAAGAGCAAAGCCACAATAAGCTGCAGAAAGTTTATACGTACACCAAGCGACGAAACGATAGCGCGTCAGCTTTTCGACCAGTTGTGACTACTTTTTTCTACTTTTTCATTGATGCTATATTTTTTTATAAAACTGCGGCTTATTGTCTGGAAAAAACTATGTAATTTCAATTTTCCGACTTCATAGAAAAATTCAAAAAATTCACAAACTTTTCTTACCTCTCCATGACTTTCTCTACATAACAAATGCACGGACGATTTTATATGGATTTTTTATGTAGAAAATGCGCGATACCGCGGGGGTAGATAGTTATAAAAAATCTAAATATTTTTTTAACAACTTAAAACTTGCGTTTTATTATATTAAATTTAATGGTCTATAAAACTGCATACCAAAAATATTTCTAGAAATTCCAATCAAAGGCAGTGAAATGCATACCAAAAATATGTCTACAAATTTTAATCAAAATCAGTAAAATGCATACCGAAAATATTTCTAGAAATTCTAGCCAAAAGCTGTGAAATGCATAACAAAAGTATTTCTAGAAATGCGAATCAAAATCAGTGAAATTCATACCAAAAATATGTCTAGAAATTCTAATCAAAATCAGTGAAATTCATACCAAAAATATGTCTAGAAATTCTAATCAAATGCTATGAAATGTTTACGAAAAATATTTCAAAAAATTCTATTCCAAAACCTGTTCAAAAGCAGCGAAAGAGTGATAAAAAATTTCGTGCAATTTGTCTAATTTTTATATAAAAATTTAAAATGGAATTTACATGCATTTCATTAAGCAATAAGCTGTATTTTTTTTTTTAATTTAACAAATTTTTATTTTTATAAAATGATGAACATCGAAACAAGAAAAGTGAAACATTCAAAACTGTTCAAAATATTGTTGTGCCATCGCTTGTCGCGGGCTGTGCGCATGCAGAAAAGTGAGTAAGTGAGGCAATGCGCTACAACAACAATAATGTGCTACAGAAATTTACAAGAAAAAGGCGAAAATAAATTCACAGTTAATTAATATAAAAAGGCTGGTTAATGTGAAGAAAAAAAAACTAAAACCGAAAAATTGAATGTCAAAACTGAAATCATAACCGGTTTGAGGTGTTTCCGAAAGCAAAACACAAATTACATTCCCCACAATTTTTCTTGTTTCATTTATCCGCTTTTATTTCTTTATTTTATAATATTTAAATAAATTCCAGGCAGCGGGATGCATCGCCGACGCATTCTCAGCGTGCAGTGTTTCTGGGCCACAGTGAGGAGCGGCATTGGACAGCTCGCCCTCCAGCTGGTCACAGCATCTTTACATTGCTGTGTTTTTTTTTGTTTCTGTCTTATATTTTTTTACATCTTTATCTGTTTGATTGTTTCTTTCATTATTTCTGTCTCGCCTGAATTCAGTGAAAGTCTTTTGTGACCGGTTTGCTAGAAAGTGCGTCCCTCTTTTTTCAGCTGCTCCACTTTACCGCATTGTGATTGCTTCATTGAAAGACACAGAATTTGCACATTGTTATGCAATTTTTCCCATTTTTTTTTTAATGTCTGCTCGTCCGCCATTATATGGAATTTCCTAGGTTTTATTGAATTTAAATGTAGAAACTTTAAAAATTAATAAAATGAGACCTATTGCGAAAAGTACTTTACACCTCGAGGAATTCTCGCCTTTGATATGTGTTTGTGTGTATGTAAGGATGGGTATAAGGTGATGAAAGAAAAAATTGTATTTTTGCACGACATTCAAGGTTTACCTCTCGCGACAAACAAACCTAACACTTTGTAAGGCTCTCATACTGCCCGTCCTATCGAACAGCGCAGAAGCTTGCACGATGCCAGCATCCGATGAGGCGTCCCTTGGAGTATTTGAGAGAAAGATTGTGCGAAAGATTTTTGGTTCTTAGCACGAGAAAGTACCGACTGGCGCACTTTGTAAGAACTGGCAAAAATCGCATAAGCGGCTATCGCGCCAATCAAGAACAATAAGAAGAAGAATGCTTCGATTTAGATCAACTATGCGCGGTTTTGCTGAATCACTTATTACTCTTTCGAAAATAATTCAATTTTGTCTCTCTCCAAAAACCCCTCATCGCTACTGAGAAAGAAAGTGGGTGAGACGACTTTCGAAAGTTTGAGGTTAGGTTAGATTAGGTTGAGTGGCTGTCATCCGACACAATTAGGCCTGAATAGTGATATCACTGAGCTCGTTCTTTACACTTCTGAACCAAGCTGTGGATTTAAAGACGTAGTCTGGTCAAATACTCATTTTTTACAGATATTTTTTAGGATTTTTTTTTTTTTAATAAAATGCGATCGTTTTGATTTTATAGTATCTTATTGTTGACATCAAATAGTATACAAAAATAATTTTTTTTTTTACATATTTTTTTGACAACATACCTTTTTTCAAAAGTCCACAATTTTGTTATTTTTCAAAAACATTTTTCCATTGTTACACCTGCCAGAATTACAAGCCTACAGAATGATAATCAGGCAAAATCCTGTTGACAAGCCACCTGTCTTTTTTTAAGACGCTTACTTTGGTGCTAATCTACTACAAAAAAATTTGTCAAAAAAAATTGTTTTTGTATTTTATTTGATGTCATAAACAACATAATATAAAATCAAAACGATCGCATTTTATTTTCTTAAAAAAAAAACATCCTAAAAAATATCTATAAAAAATGAGTATTTGACAAGACTACGTCCTTAAATCAACAGCTTGGTTCAGAAAAAATTCAGGAGTGTAAAGAACGAGCTCAGTGATATCACTATTCAGGCCTAATTGTGTCGGATGACAGCCACTCAACCTAACCTCAAACTTTCGAAAGTCGAAAAATGATTGCCTCCAACAGGCATTATCAGCGTTTATAGATAGTAATTCTTTCAGTAATAATTTGCTTGTAGCTAAGGGAATCTGTACATTATCTGGGTGAATATTTCGTGTTGCACCTTCCCTTGTAAGCTCATCTGCTTTGTCTTCTATATTTCTATGGACTGGATTGGATCACTAGCACCATAGACTAACCGATTAAAACCAATACGAAAAACTTCATCATCACAGAAATTTCTGCAAGGGTCATTAAAATGTATTCGATGAAGAAGAAAAATGCAATCAATCTTGTCGGAAACCAGATCGAAAATGTATAAAACTGACAACAGAGTATTCCTATCCGTTAATGATAGTAAACCAATCAATCGGCGCCATGATACGTGGGGTGGAAACGGGCCAGCAAAGTTCAAAGAACGCAGAGCAAAACGGAGAAAGATCTTCTGGACTATTTTCGATCGATTTATCTGCTTTAGATTAGGTGATAGATGATCCTCCTATTGGTCAAAGCTAGCCCTCCCAGAGCGACTTCTTTTTTCACGCGGACCAATTGTTAACAGTACATAACCGAATTAAGTGTTTGACTACAGTGTAGCAACACATAGATGGTTTCGTGCCAATTTCATCAAACACAACTGCCAAAGTTGGCTTGATCACCATTTGCTTGGTCTCACTGCTATTCGATCACAACCGGCTTCGCTTGAGGTTATCGTATCACCAGTCACTAACCGTTTCAGAACTAAGCCGATTTGTTGCGTTTCAGATTGCAATTCGCAGATAAAAACTCGGTTCATAAAACTTTCTGCCTAACATCGGGCTTCTTAGTGTACCCAACCTTAGGTAGTTCTAAACTGTAACGTTACGTTAATCTGGGTCATAGGATAATTGAAGGTAACAAAAAAGCAGATGAACTGGCAAGAGAGGTAGCTGTCAAGAATAACGTTCTTGTGCTGGGTGCAATCAAGAATACAATTTCTTCAAAATATGTACCTTCGAATTACGGATTATAGACGGAGAGGCCAGACGGCAAATAAAATAGCCCCAAACAAACGTCCATATTGATAAACATGAAACGACGGTACGTTTGGAGTCTCACGGCGATCATAACTGGCCTTTTGTCTGCCGGGAACAAGCAGCCAAAATGGGCATCCCTCACAACACACACTGTCACAGTTGGAATAATCGATTTTCCATTTTCGCTGTGAATGCCCTGCCGTAGGGAAGGAGAGAATTTCAACCCTTGGCAAACCACTGTTCGAGAGTCTCCAACAACTAGCAGGCACAGACCGCACAGACTCGATATAGCCAGGCTGTAAATAACCGTTAAACAAGTTGATAGCGAGGATGTAGCATCAAAGTGGTAGTTGGATTCTGGATGAATCACCACATCAACCAACCACCCAAGTTACAAGCTTTGCAACAAGTGCTTACTTTCCATAATTTTGTCGATATTTTTGACAATTGACCCTTCAGAGGGTGGTATATATTTGACATCTAATTACCGAAACGTAGTCGACGAAACCAAAATTATGCAAAATTTCTTGCAATATTATCAGGACCAAACACTATTCACACTTGCATTTCCAGCTTAATTTAAAACATATTTTCTCCCCTCTGGTGTCCACTTTCAATGAGCGCTAAAACAATATTAAGTCAAGGTTAAGTTAGATTGTAGCGGTTGCTCACTAAGGGCACACTCAGGCTCTCAGTCCATTTTGATGCCGCTTAGGGAACTTGTCCTTATCTCTCCTAAAGCAATTGTGAAATTATATTAAACTAAAAAAATTTAGAAGATCCCTGATTTCCACCAGAGATCTTCCAACTTATTAAAAAAATTGTCTACCCGAAATAATGAATCTTTGTCTAATTAGAGCAGGATAATGGTGTAGAAAGTGCGAGATCGTCTCCTCCTCTTTCTCATTTAGACGGCTTCTTCAGAAGTCATGTATCTGCACTCCCATCCTCTTGGCGTATCTGCCAATTAAGCAGTGCCCCGTTATAAAGGAAATGAGTATACTAAGACTATGCTTATTTTGGCTTAGTAGAGATTCTGGTGCATTTAGCAGTGAGAGTAGGCTACAATTGTTGGGCGATTCCTCAGATGCGCTCACTATGTCATCTTTCATTCGCTGTTCTTACAATTTTCTGTACTAAGCAGTCAACATCTGGCCAAGCCTTGCTACTTAATCGATCCTGCGATTCCCCTCAAAGCAATGGTCAGGAACCCATGTTAGCTTTGGGTGAAATGACTCCGTCACCTCTTTAAGAAATGTGCCGCAAGCAATCAAAAAAATATATTAGAAATTTTCTAAGCACGAAATCTTTTCTTTCCAACGTCATTGAGTACTTACACATCAAAAGATACAGAATGTGGAATATAAAAATTAAGTGAAAAATTTGCCTCGACTACCTCAGTACAGATCATGAAAACATCAGCGTGCGTTCGTTCCGTCAATTCAATTGAAGATGTCGCTTCTGTAAGGGAAAACACTGTTGTTGGGTAACTCGTATATGAATGGTCGTGTATGTAAATCAAAATGCAGATGGAAATGCGCTCAAGGCTTCCGATGCCGAGGTATTTAAATGTATCATAATTGGAGACAAGTGTGTAACAACGAAGAGTAACAACGAAAATTATGCCTCTCGCATATTTGGTTGCATGAGCTGGGATGACGATTGGAGTTGTGTGTGAAAGGCCCATAAACGACAAATTCAATTGCGATACGCCACGCACTATTTAATTGAAAAAAATACGGTTAGCAACAGTAACGATCAGAGTGCACGAGTGCGAGTATTATTAGTAGCGGAAAATTAAAATGCTATACCATATACGAGAAATAGGCAATGGAAAAGCGACGAATACCATAATAGCAGCGCGACATAATTTATTTTATTTAATGTTTTTTTAAATTTTTTTTTATATATTTTTTTATTTTTTTAAAGCATAATTTATATTACAACAAAAACCATACAACTTAGAATTTTAAATTTTGTACAAAATTTAGAAAAAATTAAAGCAAAATTGTATATAAATTTCCAAATTTTAAGCAGCATTTTTAGAAAATTTTCAAGTATTTTATTATTTTGAATTTTTATTTAACTAATTTTTTTTTATTTTTTTATTTTTATAGAAAACATTATTTATATTATAACAAAAACCATATGACTTAAAATTTCAAATTTTGTGCAAAATTTATAAAATTGAAAAAGTTTTCATAAAAATTTCAAACTTTTTAGTCAGCATTTTAAAAAAATTTTCAAGCACATATTTAGTTTTATAGTCCATTTAATTCGGCATATCAGTGTGCCCATTTAAACCAGAAAATCTGGTTGGTTTTTGAAAATTTTTTTCTGCACGTTATTAAGATTTTTTGTATATACGAGTAATATAAAAAAAAATTGAATCCAAATAAAATCCAAGCCACTTTTGATGCACTTCAAAAGTACACTTTATTATACTAAATTTCAGGAAGCTGTGAACCTGCATACTCAGAACTTTTTTTTTTAATTCTGATTGAAAAGTTTGAAATTTTGATGAAAATTTGTTGAATTTTTTACTGATATGCCTGTTGGCTACAAAGGAAGTAAAAGTGTTTGGATGACCTTAGCTTTATTTGAAGAATAGGTTCACAGATGTATTTATTTTAAGTCAAAACAAAGAATCTTGTTTTAATAAAAAATTGCTTAAATAAAAAGAAATCTTTGGGAAAAAGCCTTCTCCTTATAGGTGATGCTCCATGCCATCCCAAAGAAGGCGAGTTAAAGAGCTACGACGGCCAACTACCGGTAATTTGTACTCCAAATTGTACGGCTCAAAACTTCACAAGGCTTACTAAATTGAACTAAAATACCCCTCTTAAGTCACCTTGTTGCCCGTGGAGAAGCATCGATGAGTCATTGCGAAATATCGATCTGAAAAATGCAATATGGGATGCTCTTACCGCCACTTCAATTCAGTCATCGTTTCACAAACTGTTCCAAAACGCATCTGACTGCGACTATGACGATATCATTCCTCTTTCAGAGTAACGATTACTAATAACTGTGTCTGCATCCAATATCCAATTCATGTCAACTTTGCTTCGGAAAGTAGTACCATTGCAGCAAGTCTCCCAGTCTGAAATCGAGCAATGGATTGTTAAACCTCATTCGGCACCCACAGCTTTAAAAGAGGAATACCATAATGCAGAGAACGAAATAGGCGGTGAAAAAACTATGGACGTGACGCTATATAAGAATAAAATTACATGGGAGGAGGCAATGACAGCATTTAATATATGCTTGGACTGGGAAGAGCAAAACAAGGCTTACTTAAACGAAGCTAGACGCAGCAAAGGCTCAGAAACAAGCGAGTGTGCGAAAAACAAACCAAAATCGAAAATTTCTTTAATTTCAAATGAAACTTATCGCTTTGAAGTGTTTTTATTTAATAAATATAATAAAAAAGTAGGTAATCTTGTGATGATATCAGTAAAAATAAAACTAATAAATCCGAATATTTTTATTTGTATGGAAAAAATGCTCAGTACTTGCGACAACTTCGAAACGTGCACTGAGCCCGCTTTTCATTACGTGCAATAATCGGGTATCTACTGTACTTTTTTATTAAATATGTTTTTTAAATTAGTTAATTAATTTTTTATTTAATTTTTAATTTTTATTTTAAATTTTAAATTCTTTTTATTTTATTTTATTTTTAATATTCAAATAAATATCTCTAAAATTTTCCATGCGCGCGTTTTTGTGTTGTAGTGGGTATAAGAATCCATAGTTGATTGTTCGTTTAACTTTTCTTAGGCAGCCTGCAAATATGCAACGATTTTGTAATTTTATCGCTTATATGCCAAACTTAGCATGTGTCACCCTGTATAGCACAGCGATGGCTACAAAAATATTCGAAGGTACAGTGCAACCCGATTATAATGGACTCATCATCTTAACCCTTTCGCGATATTGTTGCCATATGGCAACAGTCAACTTTAAAAGGCCGTCAAAACTCTCTTGTAAAAAATATCAACTTTTTTGTTACATATTTTCAAAAATTGAAGTTTAATGGTTAAACAGAAATAAAATTAATAATAACCGCCCATTATATATCGGTAATACAACATTTTTAAAGAAAGCCTTCTGGCATATAGCACTTCACTCTGAAATTTGTATTTTGCATTTTTAGATTTTTGTGGCATTTTGGGCAAATGTTTTCAACAATTTTTGAATAAAATATATAGAAAAATGTTCAATCTGTCATTTGGCATATAAATATTTTTTCGCTCGCAGCTTTAAAAGCTGTGCTAATTTTTAAAACTAAGCTTGTTGCCATATGGCGCAACAAATTTCTCGTAAGGTGTTAACTTGCATTAGATTGCAGAAGAAGATTATTTGCGATTGAAACGAATACACAACATTTGTTGCCATATGGCAACATTAAGAAAAAATCACTTAACAAAAAAAAAAAATATTTGTATTGTTATTGGGCCTAAAATAAATACTCAGACAAAAATTTGGATTTTTTGGATGGCGCAATAAAAAGATGTACCGAAAGGGTTAACAGAATATGCATTTTGTGCATCCAAAAATAAAGTAAGTTCAATACGCGGAAAAAATCCTGGAGGTATTCGAATTCATTCCATCCCTTCAGTTATAGGATTGCGGCCGAACACCATAGAGAGTCGAGCAATCTGAAAACATTTTTGGACCATTTTGTAGTCGCAGACGAAACATGGATTCACCGCAATACTCTCGCGATAAAGGAAGTGTGTCGGAACAGCGAGCTGCTCTTGGTGAATCGAAGCCGAACAAGGTTGGTCTATCAGCTAAGAAAAGCATGGATACAATTTTATCGCTGCTGGGTCTGTTATTATTCACATTACTTACTTTGAAAAGGTTAAAACCAGCACTAACGCATTTTAAGCAGATCTTTGGGTTCGATTCGACATCGATTTCAGACAAAAATGAAGGCATTTATCGAGGAAAAAAAATTTATATTCACTAAAATAATGCAGCAGTGCATCATAGCCGACAGTCGCAGTGGCGAAAATAATGAATTAAGTTACAATAGCTTCCAAGGAGTGGCAGAAATGGCTCGGCGATAAACTATGAGAGTTGCAGAAAGAGTTCATCGATGCAACAAATGTCTACTCTGTGAACTTTGATGAATTTTTATTATTTGAGAGGTGTCAAAAAAATTTAAAAAACCTGGGATGAAATGTACCGAAGTTTTATGTTGAATGTTGTGAAAATGGTTTAAAACTGTTTTTTGGTCGATCTGGGCGATGCTACTACTTCTAGCATGCCGGTCAACTTCGATTATTTCTGTGATTCGATCGACTTTTCCGAAATTTCCTACATTATCGACATTTTCTTTAACATCAAAAATGCCTGAACGGAATCAACGAAGCCAAAATTGCACGTAATTAGCTGTTACAATATCCGCACCATAAACAACATTCACAATTTCAGCCTGACCAGGTCTGGCTTGCATTTTGGCCTTTATCAAAGAAAAACTGCAAAATGTACCGAATTTTCTCCATTATTAATACCCTGTAACTCACTACTGAATGGAATAGTAAACAACAGTAAACGATTTTTTTAGAGCGAAATATCACCTTGACAACGAGCATAAACTTTAAAATGTTGGATCAAGAAAATAAAGGATTTCTTTTTTTCCCCAAACTCGCTTCGCTGTTTTTCTTATTTTAAAGTCCCTGTTCCTTTTTCTCCCTCCATTCATTCAAAACGCATCGGAATTAATCTAGTCGTGCATGATTGCTTAGTTTTTTATTCAACTATCCTAGAAGTCTGCTGACAAAAACAAAATTGTACAAACAACTCACTGATAGCGCCACAAACATAACAACAATTTCTTACACTAAGAAAAAAGCGCATTTGGATTTGACTCTTAATCGATTACTACAGATTGGTAATAGACTGGTAATAATTAAGTGTTCAAATTCTTAAATACGAGAAGAATGCTTAAACGCCTAATAGCACTCCATTTTATAAATTAACTCAACATAGCCTTATGTATGGGATAGCAACGCCTTGTGTTAGCCCGCGTAACGGTATTTATTGCTTGCTTTCAGGTCTATTTGTATCGCTTTCGTACCTTGCGTTTTCGCCTTACTAAAGCAAACTATTTGTTTTACAAATTCGAAAGCTGGAGTTTTCAGTTCGCTTAGGCGCAGAGGTATCCACAATGCCAAGAGCAACAGCACAAGCGCACAGCCAAAAACATCCAACAACAAATACTGATAGAGCGGCAAATAAGCACTGTGAGACTTCAAATGCGATGCGCCTTTGTGTCGGGCCACATACTCCATCCAAAAGGAGGCCTCCTCCAGTGGATCGACGAGATTATCGCGGAATTTCTGTGACATTTCTAACGCCTTCTTCTTGTAGATAGGATCGTTGACAAGTAGACGGAGATTCTGTACCAGATCTTCACTGGTCATTTGGCCGAAATGCAACCAACGCGCATAGCCACCCTGCACCGAACGCATTGAATTGCGGTGTTGATCGCCAAAGAATGGAATGCACAGCATCGGCACACCCCAATGGATGCCCTCCTGAGTGCCAAAGATGCCACCGTGCGTAATGAACACCTTCACATTCGGATGGGCGAGTATGTCGTTTTGTGGCAACCAACTTTGGATTTTCACATTGGGTGGCAGATGACCAATTGATGAGTTCTCGAACTTCCAAAGCACATTTTGCTTAAGCTGGCTGAAGGCTTTTAGTATGAGATTAATTTTTTCTTGAGGCATTTCAGTACTCTTCATGTACGAGCCCAAACTGAAATAGATGACGCCTTGTGTGGAATTGTCCAAAAAGTTCTGTAAATCTTCTGGCAGTGGTTTGCGTTTCTTGATATGCACGCCAGCTACATCCACCAGGCCAGGCATACTGGGACGTGGCACGTCCGTACTGCGGTGACTGTTGATCAACATCATGGAAATATTCTTCTCCAGAGCGCTCACATGCGGTAGAGGGCCTGAGATGATTGATGAAAAAATAATTATTTTAATACCCTTAAATAAAATCTCAAATCTCTCTCGTCTCAACTTACCATCAATGTAACCACCGAAGTGGCGCTCAGCCATCTCCTGCATCTTGGGCATGTAATACCAGCGCCTCAGCACCGCATCATACAGTGACAAGTATGTGTTATAGGCCCGTTGCAGGAAGGTCATTTGATCTGTGTAAGCGACCAGCAAATGCGGCACGGTAGCCCATGGCGTCAGCAAGCCCATCGCATGATCCATATTGTCCGCATAGCCCATTGTGCCCAGCGTAACGACGGGACATTTGAATTTGTGTGCGAACATGAGGAAACTCTCGTGATAGAATTGCTCCAACACGATAAGATCAAATTCCAAATCCTTGCTGGCAATCAGAGATTTCACCTTTGGGTCGTTGAATGCGTGCTCCGAGCTAAGTAAGCCGACATGCCAATACATTTGCAAGTTCTCGAAATCACTCGTGAAATGCATTTTAAAAATGTTCTCACGCGGTCCTGAAATTGAGAAGACAGAAAAGGCTATAAAAGGCAAAGGAGACGTGAAAGAAAATCAAGAATTTTGATCTAATTTTTCTGATTTATTTTTTTGTTTTTGTTTTTAACTCTTTTAACACTCAGACTAACTATTTGATTCACAAAAAATCTACTTGCACTTACGATGAGCGGCAATATCCAGCTTTGGATCGATAATGATCTCCGTTAAGTTTGGATGTGGCTGCTTGGCGGGATGGTTAGTCAATGTAGTGACTTGGTGTCCACGTCGCAACAAGTCTTTCAGAAAGTGCTCCATCCACATCCAATGGCTGGGTGCCGGGAAGGGTCCCATAAACAAGATTCTGTAACCCGTACACGTAAGAGGCATCAACGCTGCCATGACGAGGAGGATTAACCATGAAAGTTGCATCTGGAAAAGTGAAAAAACAAAAAATGTTTTAGAGAGTAAAGAAAAGGGCAGACAGATAAGTTGGTTCACGAGTAGGTGCGCGGATGGCAAAAATAAAACCTCACAGGAAGGACAGGTTTGTTTTACTAATTCGAAAACTGCTGGAGTTTTCAATTCGCTTGGGTTTAGTGCCAAGATCAACAGCACAAGTGCAGAACGAAAAACATCCAACAACTTGGGGGTTTCTGGGCTTCTGAAACTGGAAGTATGCTTAACTTAATTTCTTTAGATCGATCACAGCGAACTGGTTAAGAAACGCAATCGATCTCCAACTTCATGGAGGAACTTCATAAGCTTTAGTTTTTTGAGCGAATAGAGATATGGTAGTTATTTAGTAGACAGAGAGCATAACTAGTTTTACAAGGTGACAGAAGTTGAAAAATCATTATTGTAAAAGCGGAATTAATGTGGATTTAAGGGAGGCAGCTCCTCCAGTATTTTTTTCAAAATTCATTTACAATCTAAAAAACATCTTTTTATTGTTTTAAGCTTAATAGAAAGTCTAAAAAGTCCTTATAAAGTCAGTGAAAGTGATGAGCGTCAAACGAAAGATGAGTAAGAACGAAAACTTTAATCGCGTTTTTCTCGAAATAAGTTTTTTCGCGCTGTCGAATATACCTCAAAGTAATAAAGATATCAACTTAAAATTTTACAGGAATATTCTTTGACATATTGACCTTTGCATATACGTCAAAATTTTACATTAATTATCACTAAGAGTATTGTTTTGATCAATTTGTAAAAAGTGTGTTTTTTTTCCTTTTTTACTTCAAGATTTTTTCCTTTTTAATTCAATTTTTTTTCCTTTTTACTTCTAATTTTCATTTCGGTCTTTCAAATAGGTAAATGCAAAGTGGAACAACTTATTTTGATGAAAAATTTTGGTCTGATTAATTTCAATTGATTAAAAGAGCCTGTACATTCCACGGCGCTAATTGAAGGGGAGCCTCATTTGAGAAGCTGTAGCCTTGCCATTTTTTATTTTATTTTTATTTTCAAAAAATTTTTGTATATTCATTTAAGCACGAATATTAACATGTAATTTATTTGAAGAAAATAAATACTTTCAGTTTCTCGCAAAAAATTATTGAAAAAGAGGAGCTGCCCCCCTTAAGCAGGCATCTCTATCTCCGGCTTGGTATGGAAAGCTGTTATGGGAAGGCCTAGCACTCAGAGATTAATTAACTAGATTTATTGTGAAATGATGAATTTTGTACATTTTTCAACCAGGGAATGCTACTTAAGGACTATGTGAAGAAAACCAGAAGTGGCCAAGTGCGGTGAAAAAGTATGTGTACTCCAATTTTGTGTTATAAAAGTGGAACAAACAAATAGGTTTAAGCTTAGGTAGGTAGGTGAAATGGTTGAAGGGCCAGTCTGATACTCCTCAAGTAGCACTGAAGCACCATTTTGATACCATTATGAGACCTCAAACAGGCAGATATCTACAGCCAGCCAGAGCTCTTAATATAACGGAGAAGATTAAAGTTTAAGCTTATTTTAGTTGAATTATTATTAGTGGTAACACCTCATATTGCACATAAAATAATTTCGTTAATTCATTTGATTGAAAATTGTCGAGCATATTCAAGGATAAGAACTTTAAAGAAGATTTTTGATATGTTTTTCCTCAGAATGATTACGAAAAAAGTTATGTATATTCATACTTCTGTACAATATCAACTTTGTTTATGAAATCACCATCCCCATTGAATCTTTAAGGTTGTTTACAAAAAAATTCAGACGTTCTGATGAAAACCGAAAAACGCAAATTTTTATATTTGAGCTCTAGTTTTGCACTATACGAGTATATGACTCGCAGTTTCGTGCAGTCATCGATTTTCTCATGTGTGACACAAAAATTAAAACAAAAGGCACGCAGATACTTGTAGGGAAGACTCTTGAAGAAGACTCTTGAAGGGAAGACTCCGGAAATAATGAAGGTAAAGTAATGAAATTTAGGTTTGTGATAGTGCATTTACCACTCACAAAATGTATTTTTATTAAAGAATTTGAATGAAAATCGTGAAGGATATTCAAGGGTACAAATTTTAAAGCACGTTTTTCCGTGTTTTACTAGAACATAAATAAAAAAGTTATTAAAAATTATTAAAAAGTGTTTTACGATTGTGTGCACTGTCCCCATTCATTTGATACCCATATTTCTATACCTTGCATAATTTCAATTTTACTTTTAAAAAAAAGATCACACAAAAAAAACCAAAAAAAAAAAACCCCCCAAATTTATTATAATTGAGCTTTAGTTTCGGGAGCATATCGATTGCCTGATGTGTGGAAAAATTGTTTAATTTTGTAGCATGGTGTTATAATATCGTGGTCAAAGACAATATATGTACCTCATTAGAGGTCGCTTTTTCATGGCAGAATTAAAGGTTGGTTAAGTTTCAAGGGCCGGTGTTGATTTTGAATAAATCCATTTTTTTAGGAAATTATTGTCATTTCTCTTTATTATGATAATACTGGTATGACTCAATTTCGTATAGAACAAAATATTGGCCAAATGACGGTCACGGTCTCGGCGGCGCACCTCCATCCGATGGTCTAAATTTTCGATGACGCTGAGGCATAATTGAGGTTCTATGCCGTTAATGTGCCGAATTATCTCATCCTTTAGCTCTTGAATTGTTACTGGCTTATCGACGTACACCTTTTCTTTCAAATAACCCCAAAGAAAGAGGTCCAACGGTGTCGTTGACGTTTAGGTGTGGTTCACATTCAACATCGGCACTTGAAATTTAACCATCCTTTACAATCGGAAGTTTGCCGTTGAGAGATTCGAACATACGTTCTCTCTGTGAATTCCGAATGATAGTCACGCACCAACCCATTCGGCTACGGCGGCCGCCAGTTGTTATTGTTTATAGGGAATATATAAAACATGAACAATTTAATTCACTATACAACCTGATAAAATAGGAAAAAAAATATTTCAAACTTTGGTAATGATTTTCGTCTTAAGTACGGCCAGATAGTATAACAGATTACGCCTTCCGGATTCGCTGTGTCTTCAGGCCTCGAGACAAACAAACGAAAGAAAGAGGAATTATTTGTTTGTGAAGAGGGAGAGTAGGCAAAAGCAATAGAAACTTCCAAGCACAAGGAATTATACGCACACAAACACACTTTCTTACCACGCCCTCATCCGCATAAAAATGCAAAAAACTGAATTTGGAAGCTTTATATTAATTTGTGCTTTCACAATTTAACACCTGGCACTTCGTTTTCCTTAGTTTGTTTAACTGTTTTTAAAAGGCGCCAACTTCTCTATTCAGTTCACTTTGGTTATACCTCATAAAACTGGTAAACTCCATTAATTTTACTGCTACCAACTGCATTTCCAGAGAGTCTCATTCGACCGTTCATACAGGGAGATTTTTGTTGCTTCAACATTGCGAGTTCCCATTTGGTGTCAAGTCAACAACAACATTGAGAAGAACGAGCATACAAAGGGTTTCGACAGAGCACCAGCATCACAAGTAACGAGTTGATGCAATAAATGTTTCCCTGCATGAACCCGGTCTTACTAATACGCATTAAGAGCCTGCAAACAAATGTAATTTTTTGCACCTATTTTATAGCGCTACCAACATATGCTTATTTAAACTAGTTGCTTCATCTAGTTACCACTCGCTAACGCTTGGCAAATCGAAGAGGCCTCGTATGAAATTTCAGTTCCCTAACGTAAGCTAGAAAAGCACTTCGCATGGACAGGTGCTATACCGCTTTTTCATATACCTACCAATTTCCACCATAAGTACTTTTCACCCTATCTTAAAGACTTTTAGAGATGTATAGGTTTTCACATGTCAGATGCCACGCCGCCTATATATCGGGGTTAAAATTTCTGCACTGAAAGAAGTTATTAATTTCGTTGCATTTTCCATTGACATTGAGCGAACTTTACGTTCAGAAAATTGATTACATATTTATTTTAGTTTGGCGTATTTGGATACCCACACGCATTCACATGCATCTCACACTTACTCGCATCACTTCCATTTCCCACATTTCGTACGAATTCGCAATCAATGCAAGCGCAGATTCAGAATTTTAACAGCAAACGTTTAGGGCCTGCCAAAATGCGATCACTACTCGAACTATGCCAGTTGTCAAAACAAAACACTGCCCAAAACTCGCAAAAATCGCAGTTAAAAGTCGCTTAGTTTCACTAATGGATTGGTTGCCATTTTACGATATCTACCAATCAATGCCAACCACTTAATTTGCTATTAGCATCAGTTAATATCTTCAAGTTTGGCACTTAATTCAAGCAGCCAATTTATCAATCTGAAATGATAAACTCATCCACTAACAAATAATGAAGCAGCTGCAGTAAGTACATACGAGCATTTCAAGAATTTATCGCACGTGAGCGCACTTGAAAACTTCAGCCAGCAACGGCCACCAAACGACCCCAACTGTTGGCTTGCGCTTGCGTATTCAATAAAAACAGCTGTTATCGAAGCAAGAATGGCTATATTAAAACATACAAACATACTACAAAAATATGATTTTTGTTTTTGTTTTGTGAGGCATTCAATTGCTTCCTCAGAAATCGGCATTCCATATCGCTTATATTTTGACTGCACGCTCCGAGCGAATGTCTGTGGAATAATCGCAGTGCAGCGACCATAAAGTAGGCAAATGCTAGAAAAGTTCACATGGTTACAGTACAACATATTTTCGTCATCATAAAATCATTTAAATACGTTTGCCCATGCATACAAACACAAACATATGGAAAAGTGATTGGAGTGACTAAATATGAGAGTCCCAAAAACAAAAAAAAAAAAAAACGCTCTTGGTGAGAAGTGCACGTATTCAAGGTTTTGTTATCAGGTCACAAACTTTAGCAACCAACAAAACACTGACAAAGAAATTTCAAGTGCTCTACATTAACTAACAAACGTGCCTTACTGATTGGACTATCTTTACTTTCTATTTTTTTGTTTTTTACATTTTTTGGAAATCCTGATTTATGTAGTTATATAGTGCAGAGAAATTGTTTTTATGTTAATAGCGATAGGCAGCTTGGGGCCAGACAAATGTCACTACTTTTTGAAAAATAAAATTTGATTTATTTTTTCTTACTTTTCAAAAATTCAATGTGCATCTTTTCGCATGAAGACTAAGCAAAGGACTTGCATTCGATAATGATATTTCAGCAGCCATTGGGGATGTGTTAGACGCCCGTATTAGAAGAGCTACTCTTAAGCAGCGTTAACTCGTCGACCACAGAGACTCATTGCAGTGACCTGGGAAATATTTTTCAAGTCGCGTTACCACATGCCCTTAAATTATCCTGATATTTTGGGGTGTTCAATCGCCTCCTCATACCAGATTGTATTTAACTATTCAGATCCTCGAAAAGTGATTCCCCAGAACCTTAAACGCTAGAAGTGTTTATTTAATGGTGTCTTTTGCTCGTCCCTACAACTCTTGCAATATGCGAATCTGGCTGCCAAAAAGCCAAGAGTACACTCATCCGTTGATATTCCCTTAATCAGTCGTATATCCCTTTGGGAAGCCCCAATAAATTTCATGTTCTATGTTAATCGATTGGTGCCCAAAAATAATTAATAAATAAATAATAATAAAAGAAATAATAATAAATAAAATAAAAAATAATAAATAAAAAATAATATTCCATCTACAAGCAAGAAACCTCAAAGGCAAAAAGATAGTTCTAATTTAGTTCTAAATATTTGACTTCAACTTTAAAACAAATTTTCTAAATTTTTGACTTTGTTTTAGTTCCTCATTTAAAAATTATTCTTCTACTTAAGTTCTATATTTTATACTTCAGTTCTAAAACAAAAATTCTGAATTTTTTTCTTTGTTTTGTTTAACATTTAAAAAAAACAATGTGTTCTAATTTAGTTATAAATTTTTTCCTTCAGTTCTAAAAAAATATTTTCTAAAGTTTTCACACAGAAAAGAAACAAAGAAACACATTTTGTTCTAATTAAGTTCTAAAAACTGCAGTTCTAAAAAATATTTTATATTTTTCATTTTATTCTTGTTCACCATCTAAAAATATTGGTTCCAATTTAGTTTTGAATTTTTTACTTCAGTTCTAAAAAATGTTTTCTATAAAAAAATTTAGTAAGAATTTAGTCCTAAATTTTTTACTTCAGTTCTAAAACAAGTTTCTAATTTTTCACTTTATTCTAGTTCTACATCTAAAGAAAAATTATTTGTTCTAATTTAGTTCTAAATTTTTTACTTCCGTTCTAAAAAAATATTCTAAATTTTTCATTTTATTCTAAATAGTTCACCACCTAAAAAATTGGTTCCAATTTAGTTCTAAATTTTTTACTTCAGTTCTAAATTTTGTTTTTTTCCTCTTTAAAAAAAATTCTTATTTAGTTCTAAGTTTTTACTCTATTCTAAAAACCTTTCGAAAATGTTTACCTTATTCTAATTCTACTTATAAAAAAAATTAGTTCTAATTTAGTTCTAAATTTTTTACTTCAGTTCTAAATTTTTTTCTAATTGCCTTTATTTGAGTTCTGCATCTAAAATAATTACATAGTTCTGATTTAGTTCTAAATTTTTTCCTCCAGTTCTAAACAAAATTTTCTAAATTTATACATATAAAATAATTAGTTCTAATTTAGTTATACATTTTTTACTTGAGTTCTTAATTGACTTTAGATCCAAATTTTTTACTACAATTTAAATCTAAACCTATAAACTTGGTTCTAAATATATTATATTTTGCTCTATATATAAAATTTGTATATCTAATTTTTTTTTTTTGTTTTTTGCAATTTTCACTTATTTGTTATTTTCCGTAACATCCGTTTAAGAAATTACTTAAAAATCACTTTTTCGTGCTTAAATGTCCACTAATCAATTCAATGAGTTTTTATATCCAGATACCAATGCGAGTATATACTTGCACCATACGCAAAAGTAAGTAATTTTTCGTCACAAATATTCACTTAATTGATTAATTACATGACTTCTTTTGATTTACCTTGAATCGGAATTATTACACGCCCAAATTGATTTTCTTTTTATTTGCGAGTAACTTCTGCTCGGCGAATTTTGCCTGCCTGCTTCAACAAATCAGCTCAGAAGGACACAACGAATTTTGCGCTCAGCGCCCGTCGGACTTCAACTAGCAGCAACGACTGGCCAAGACATTGAAACGCATCGGCGAAGAAAGTTTGCTCTCACACATCTTTCTAGGTTTGAACAGAAGTACATTTTTGGTGATAAATAATTTCTTTTTATGACTTTGTGATGATTAGGCTTCGTTTGTTGTTTTTGTTTTTATTTTTTTCACTCAAACTTTTCATTCATTTTTTTACGCTATGCAAGAAATGCGGGTCGCAATGCAAACTGTACAAATTTTGCAGAATTCTCGAATAGCTACTATGAGCTGATAAGAAGTAGCATTTGAATTAGTCGAAAATCGAGTATTAAGAAATAGAAAAAATAAAATGTGAAAAGATTTCGACGGTTAGATGATCTATGCAAAAGTTGAAGTTAATAAGAACAAGAGTTCGCAAAGGCAACCAGACTACGCATCTTTATAGTTATATAAACAAGTATATAAATACATATATACATAAGTACAGTAACAAATGTTTTGAGTACAGTTCTGTTGCTGTCTTTCACGTTTGAATGTCTATTAGTCCTCACCTAACCTGTCTTTTGAAAGAGTTTCGTTTTGTCATTGCAGTTCACTTCTCTAGCGAATTTGTCGCCTCTTTCTTTCCGGGAGCTTAGGTAAGCATCCTGCCTCACTAGTCGATCCTCCGCTGAAAACACCTCTTACTTCGCTATTGCATTCAATATACTCGACCCATAAACGGCACACATTTCTTTTGGCTACCTGCTCCGACTTTTCACGCTGGTCGTAGGTAGCTAATTGCCGAACAGATTGTAAGATGTAAAGCTGGCCACAAACAGGGCACAATTCCCAGCAATTTGTACCTAGTCCACAGCACACACACTGTACACAAATCCATAAACTATCGTTTCGTTGCGATCGTCGACATGAAAAACAAAAAAGCGGATGACGCGATTGCCTTATAGTTATTTACCTGTGCATTTAGAAAAAAAACGAAAAAAGGAAAAAAACAGTCTCGATGAAGGAATGGTTGCCAAATAGGAGCAATCGTTCTCATATTAAGTTGTTAGGAATTATGGAAATGAGGAGTATACAATTTTTTTATTAACACTTGCCATTTTTCTGCTTCCTCTTATCTCGACGACGGTCAGTAAAAAAAAATGAGAAAATCCATAAACTGCGCCGCAAACTACAATAAATCCCAGGTAAATTAAAATTTTCAATTACTTGGGATTTATGCCCGCACTTCGCCATACACGAGGGATTTTCTTCGAACTGCAACAAATCGCTGGGAATTGTGCCTTGTTTGTGACCAGCTTAAGGAAAATGTGATTCCAAAAACTTTGGAAAAAAGTTAAATTCGGACAGAGTTACATTTATCGGAGCATTAGCACCATTGTCTAACCAGTTAAGAACAACACGAAAAACTTCTTAATCACAGAAATTTCTGAAAGAAGCATTAAAATTTATTCGGTAAGAAGGAAAGGGCAATCAATATTGTCGGATATCAGAATGTGAAAATCAAAAATTAACGTACTAGACAAGAGGGAACTCTTATCTCTTAATGATAATAAACTAATCAGAGGGCACCGCAATGCGTACGACGGAGTGGGGCCCGAAAAGTTAAGGGGACTCAGAGTAAAATGGGGCTTTCCCCTGGACAATTTCCGATTGCTTTATGTGGATTGCATTTTATAAGTAGATGGTTTAGAAAACCGAGAAGATTGGCTCGCAATCATACCGAATGAACTACTAATAATGTAATTTAAATGAGTAGTTATGCAAACTTAATCTATTATCGAAATACACTTCTAAGTTTTTATTTTCCTTAACCTCAGTAAGATATGAGTTTGCTATAAAAGAAGATGCCCCTAGAGGTTTCAAAATCTTACGGTAAGTTACTTTGTGACACTTTTCGATTATTTAATGCTCGGTTAAAGGTCAATGAGAGTCAGCAATATGAGAGTCGTTGTCCGGCCGCGAAATAATTCTAACACTGGCTGAAAGACCTAGGCCCTTATAGTAAAACCTAAAAATCGTTTTGCATTCTTCGGTCAAATTTCTTTGCCATTTTAAATTTGCAATATTTTTTCCAAGTGTTTTTGGAGTAAATAGAAAAAAGAGTTAAATACATTTCGGAAAGAAATTTGTTGTTAGAGTGCATGTAGTAAAATTTGACGAAGACCAATTTTGTAGAATATCTTAAGCCATTATCTTTCTCAGGAAAAGGTAATTATGGTCCCTTCTTTAGAAATTCCTAATAAAAACGCACTTTGAAGGTCGCTAGAGGGTTCAAATGTTCTAGGAAATTAATTGCCATACAATTTCACTAGGGGTCCAACAAACAAATGATTTCCAGCAAACAGCAACCGTAGCAATCATGATGCTCCTCTTATACAAATATGGCTAGAATATCTCGAGAAGGCTTAAGTGTTGCAGCAAAAAAGCAAATTTTTTAATTGAAGTTCTATGGAAAATCTTTTTGAAGGGTTTGGAAAAATCTGCATAAATAGAGTCAATTTGAAAACGTCTACGAAAGTGAAAACTGAAAAATAAGAAATTTTATTATAGAATAAAAGCCACATGAATCCAAGTTTCAAATTTTGTACAAAAATAAAAAAAAAATCAACAAAGTTTCAGGAAAATTTGAAGTTTTTAATTAAATTTTCTAGAAACATATTTTGTATCGTATTAATTGGTATTTGTGGAGGAAGTGTCCAACACAGTCAGCAAAAAAACTACTTTGAAAAGCAAAACATTTTCAAATATGAGTGTGATTTTCTAGCAATTTAAAAATTTTTTTTTTGTATGTTAAATTGTAGAATAATATGTGAGACAAAAGCTGAGTACTTGAAAAAGCAGTACTTTTTCCGATTTTTCGGTTTTGAAAAATTATGCAGAATAGACGCTTGAAAGGCAGTGCAGTGCTGCAAGAAATATGTAGGACGGCTATTGACCATCTATCGGAAAAGGCTCAGCCATTAAGCCAAAAATGGGCATCCATAAGTTAACTACCTGCGGTCTGCTCTTAGGAGGTGTACTTCGCGTCAATTCAGCGAACGCTGGGCAAGTACCCAAACTTGTAAAGTCGCGAAATTTTTCTAGCCACGAGTGGATCGGAGACGCTCGGGAGATCTACGGAGGTTAACCAAATCTCAGCTCTCGATTTTCGTGGGTACCCTTACCGGACATTGCTCGCGAAGTATACATGCTGTGAGACTTTGGCATTACTTCGAATATTTTTTGCGTCAGTTTCATGGAGGATAAGTACTTTCATCATCTTAGCACCTTCTCCCTAACTGCCCTGCGGAAACATCTTGCTGAGGAATTTCATCAGTAGTATGAAGCGTTTAACACTACCGTAAATTCCTCATCGTTTGGTTGTCTTGACCAAATACATATCTCCACGCTTTCATAGTGTAGTATCGAGAAGAGTAGAGGACACAAGATTCCTTAAAGTCGAAGTGATAACCTCTATTTTCATTCATTAATTCAAAAGAAAGTCATGAACTTTTAATAAATATTAGCGCAGGCGTCTATGTTCTTGAAACTTTTCGACAGTTCAAGCAAGGAAGTTGACCGATGATTGAGACACTGAGCACGACTCGACTACTTATTTTTTAACTTTTTTTACAATTAACCATTGCTTAAACTTTTTTCTTTTAATTTTTTTATTGTTTTTATTTCACTTGAAGATTGCGTAATCATTAAAAAAAGATGTGCATAAGTACATTGATAGGAAAAAGATTATAAATTTCATTTACCTAGCGCCAAAATATATTTATGTCATTTGTATAATGCGTGTATATATAATATGTGCATATGTATGTTTGGGAACCTCTACAAACTAATTAAAAATATAAAATTTTGTTGCCTAATTAAATTGGTTTAGTTGAATTTATTTATTTAGTTGCAAAGTCCTTCAAATTTTCTTTGTTTTGTTTTATGCTACGGAGAAACATTAATAAATGGATTATCAGTGCATCAAGTATACGATTTTATGTATGTATTTATAAAGTACAGCACACGAGAAAACTATATCACCTCAATATTGCGACCAGTTTTTTTTATTTGATTTTATTTTTTTTCGTTTTTTATTTTCCTTTTTTTTTTGATTTTCTTTCTTCTTTTTCTTGTCATTCTTGCCTCATTGTCTCACAAAACCCATTAAAACCAAATTTTAGATTTTATATAAAAGCTATAAAAATTCACAAAATTATATGGAGAAGATGCACAACATACTCAGACAAAAAAATTCTTAAAAATCTATGTGACTTTGGCACACTTGAAACTTGCACTTTATTATAAATGGTTTTCCAATAACAGATGTAAAAGGTAAATGGATTTCGCTATCGAGAGATGATTAACGATTTTTTATGGCCGAAATTGGATGGTATTGAATTGGACAACGTTTATTTTCAACAAAACGGCGCTACGTGCCACACAAGCAACGATCTTTTACGGGAAAAGTTTCCGGACAGTGTTATCTCTCGAAGAAGTAATCACAATTGGCCACCGAGATCTTATGATTTAACACCTTATGACTTTTTTCTTAGTAGCCACGTGAAAGAGAAGGTCTACGCCAACAGCCCAGGGTCAATGCAAGACCTCAAAGATGGAATTCGTGAGGCTATCGAGGACATGGGGCAGCCACTTTGCAATTCGGTTATGGAAAACTTCATGAAAAAGATATTGTCCTAAAAGCGTGGTCGTGGTGGTTATTTGTCTGATGTTATTTTCCACTATTAATGGCATACCTTCCTCTTTATAATGAAATAAACATCCGATCATTTGTATTAAAAAATAGAATTTTTCCTGGAATATCAAAATAATACCTCTGGTTGGAAATCCCTGTATTAAAATTTAATGCGCCATAAAACTGCGTACCTAGATTTTTTTTTTAATACTCAGAATCAAAAGTTTGAACTTTTAATGCAATTTTACCGAATTTCTATAAATTTTGTAGAACATTTTAAACTTTAACTTACATGGAATTTGTTGCATCATGAACTATATTTTTATAAAAAATTAATGAAAGTTAAAAAAAAGAAAGAAAAAACCGAAAAGTAGTCAAAATATTGAGGTGGTGTTGTTTTTTTCGCGCGCTGTATATAAGTATGTACATATATACAAACACATACACACATATGCACAATATACCTACATATATGTCCTGTTTATATTTTGAATAAACGTTCTTTGTTTGCGTGAAAAAAAGAATCTTATAAAAATTTGCTGTTTTGGCTTATCGTTGCAGATAATTCCGGTTTAGTCGAGCTGCACTTGGGAGTCACTTAATTCACATTAATTAATAATACCTATCAAATACGATGCCGCAGACACAATAAAAGGTTCGAAAAACCTGCAAGAATATTCGTGATTATATTCTACGTACAATTGCATTTTTCTTTGTTTACTTTCTAATAAGTAAACAACTGAGTGGGCGGTAATTTTTGCTGATAAGCGGCAATCAATAAAAGGATAGGACTTCGCAATTTTAGCTGGGCGGATATAAACTCGTAAATTCGTATTGTTGTTCTTAAGTTGTTACTACCAATCATCCATCATTATTTACTCTATATTTGTATGTAAAATGTGGTTTGCGTGAAGCTAATCGCAAACGAGGCAAGATTTTAAGCGCATAAAGATAAGCTGGCTACTACTTGAACTTTCTCAAAATCAGCAGGTAGAAGAAATAAAAAAACTAGCAAGTGAAATATGAAGTGTATAAAACACATTTAAAATACAGTTTTTTTTTTTAATATTCACACGCATAACCTTTTCGAATATATTAACAATAATTTCATATGAATCACATGAACCCAAATTCAGCTTGACAGCGATTTTCGCACCAAACTCCATTCACTTCATTACTGCTTTTTACGCCTCATCATCTCCAACGACTTCCGCCTTGACAACGCCAGCCGCTGACAAGCTTTTACTACGCCAGCAATTAACGCAATGACCAAAAATAACAGCACAAGTACACAGGCCAACACATCCAACAACAAGTACTGATAAAGCGGCATGTAAGCGCCACGAGACTTCAAGTGCCATGCGCCCCCATGTCTTATCACATATTCCAACCAAAAGCCAGCCTCTTGCAAGGGATCCATTGGATTATCTCTAAACAGGCGCGATGCCTCCAATGCTCTGCGTTTGTAATTCGGATCACTGATTAGCAACTGTATTTGCTGCACCAAATCTTCACTAGTCATTTTATTGAAATTCAAAACGTCTGCATATCCCGCGCCAGCCACTTTCATAGCATTACGGTGTTGATCGCCAAAAAATGGTATGCACAGCATTGGCACACCCCAGTAGATGGCCTCTTGTGTGCTGAAGATGCCGCCATGCGTTATAAATAATTTCAAATTATGATGTGCCAGAATATCATTTTGTGGTAGCCACTTATAAATTTTAACATTTGGTGGCAACTGTGCGATGCTGGAGTTTTCGAATTTCCACAAGACATTCTGTTTTAGTTGGGCAAAAGCGTTTAAGAGAAGCTCGATTTTTGCCGCTGGTATATCGGTGCTTTGTAGGTACGTGCCAAGGCAGAAGTAGATGACGCCATGCGGTGAGTTATCGAGATAGGCCTGGAAAGATAGCAGAATAATATGCTTAAGTGAAATATTTACGATGCTCTTGCAAGTCTAACCTGTAAATCTGATGGCAGTGGTTTAGCTGGCTTGATATGTATGCCGCCAACATTTACTAGACCGGGCATGCTGGGCCGAGGCGCGTCCACGCCACGATGGCTGTTGATCAGCATCAGTGAAATATTTTGTACAAGTTCGCTTACTTGTGGAAAAGCACCTGCAAAGAGAAAGTGATTTGATTTCTAACGAAGGACAGCTAACGCGTTGGGGGTAACTTTTATGCTCATAAAAGGTCATTTAGTTGCAAATACACTGAGCTTACTGAGAATCTCTAAATCGAAGATTCAGCTTTAAACAGAACTACTAACAGGATTCTGAAGTATTAGTGATCTGGCCAACAGTTCAGACCCAAATAACGATTTTTGTAAAAGCTGGTGAGATGAGGATAGAAATCATTTAACAATTTTTGTGGAAATATCAAGCAGTGGGTCAAAATGAGTACATACATAAAATAACCTCTGGAAATAAATTTCTAAGTGAGGGGCTCAAAAAACCTTGAGGTCGAAGGGCTAACCATACTTTGTTTCAACCTGTCCTTATTATATGCTGATTTTACCATCCGAGCCATTTTTTGTCAAGTGATTCAAGTATTTTGGATACGGTTTTCAATTTTTTCGGAAAATGGGTTTATTTCTAGGCCTGAGTATAATAAGAATTAAACTGAAATGGTATTAAAAAAATTAAAAATGTTGTTAAGGTTAAAAATTTTGGTATGGAGTTTTTTAGGAAAATATCTTTTCTTCTTTTTGATATTTTGACAAATCACAAAAAGAAAATTAAAAAAAATTAAAAAAAATAAAATTTTTAGAAAAAAAATATATATATGATAAAATACCTAAAACACATAAAAAAAGATTTTTTGGACTTTTTATGGAAGAATATCTTTGGTTCTTTTTAACATTTTGACAAATCCCAAAAAAAGAATTAAGAAATAAGCCTAAAAGAACACATTACCAAAATTTTAATGATTTTTTTAGGTGTAGGTGCATTGTCAAAGCACCATGGTACTGCAGAAGTTCCGACATTGAGCGCGACCTTAAAATAAACTCCGTTAACACTGAAATCGCAAAGATTGGAGTTGCCCACAAAGAAAGACTATTAAACCACATCAATGAAGAAGCATTTAATTTAATTGAAACTAACGGATTAATACGAAGGCTCAGACGCACTAAACCTAGCGATCTCATACCTCCATAGAAATGCTTTATGTCATGTAGATGTCACGTTATCATAATTAAGTTGCTTGTTAGTCATTTGTAAATATTTATGAACTATTTGCAATAAAAAAATCAAAAAAAAAAAAAAACAATTTTGAAGACGGTTTTTTATAACTTAAAAAAAAGGTTTGCAAAAAAAATGTTTAAAGAGGATACAAATGCATTTAAAAACCAATTCCTAAGTTTATTTTATTCGTAAAGGCGGTTTTTTTACAAATAACAAAACACAATTTGCAAAAAAAATTTAAAAAAAAATAAATTTCCAAAAACAAGTATTCAAAAAAAATTTTTTTTTAATTTTCCACAAAATTTTTTTTTTTTAATTTTCCAAAAAAAAAAAAATTTATTTAAAAAATTTTTGAAAAATTGTGTTTTTATTTAAAAAATCTTGCAATTTTGTTCATTTATATTTTACAAATTTTCCAAAAAAAAATTTTTTTTATGTTAAAAATTTTTCAAAACAAAATTTTATTTTACTTTATTTTAAAAATTTGACAAAAAAAAAATTTTGTGTATGTGAAAAAATTAAAAAAAAAAAAAATTTTTTTTGGATTATTTTACCTGAAATATAATATAAACATAAATACTATATACACATAAGGACTGATTAGTATATTGGTATTAGCATATCAGGCTTCTTTCCCTATACAGTCGCCAGTTAACAATCATAATTTCCACACCCTCAACAATTAGTTGCTCCTTAAACCGAAAAATTACCCATCAGAGCTGGTTCACTCAAAAGATGGTTGAAGTTGCTCAGAGTGCACGAATTGAAGATATTACTGAAAATGTTGAAGAAAAATGGATATGCCGTGAATTCTCAAATGTCTAAGTAAATCGAGTTGCGCTAAATTTTTAGACCAAAGTTATCACAATTCCCAAGATCATCAATAGAGTCCATGCGAAGGAGCTTTGGCTGTTGAAATGATCAAGTGGACTCACTTCTGCAGTTAACCCTCTGTTGGGCACTCGACAGACTTTTCTGGCAAGACTTTTTCGACTTTGGACGCAAATTTAACATTTTTCTATTATAGTTAACGACATCATCTTCCAGGAAGATCCCTAAAATTTTATTTTCTATGGATTTATGGATATAACCTTTTAAAAAGGATCCTCGAAGAAGACGACAAAAGGCCAAACCCGGGTGCCCAAATGAAGGTTTTAAAAAAGTTGTCCAATGGAGTTTTAATTTGGTCTAATAAATTTTACAAAAAGAATTGAAATTTCTTACAAAGTAGACTGAGAGACTTCCAACTACTGTGAACGGCGTGCAGTCCACGGATTTGCCTTATTAGAACTCAAACGTGAACGACTGCAATATTTTCAGTACTTCGCCCGATGTGTTATCTCACTAGCACAAGCGCATTTAGTAGTGAATTTGATTTGCGGCATTTAATAATAAATTGACTAGTAAATCGTTACTGGTATTCACCCTCAACAGTATGCACAGGTAGTTTGGTGGGGCAATATTTTTGATGAACTATGACAAAAAATTTCAGCGTTCCATTACATTTGGATCTTGCACATAATAAATCAAAAATTAAACCTTTGTCTGCATTTGAATACATAAATATTTTGAGCTGATAGCAAATTCCATTTCTATATATGTATTTTGGTGACTCTTTTGAGTGTTCATCTCTAAGCATAGCAAACACAAATGCATAGCAAATTATCTACATTTCCATAAACAAAGGAATTGTTTCCGACCCTCTTATAATTTTTTTATGTAATTAATCTCCAACACTTCTCACCTTCAATGAATCCCTCGAAATGCTGCTCTGCCATTTTCTGCATTCTCGGCATGTAATACCAACGCCTGAGCACAGCATCATAAAGTGAGAGGTAAGTATTATAAGCTCTTGCGAGAAAGTCCATGCGATCTGTATGCGAGAGGAATAAGTGTGGCACAAACGACCAAGGCGTTAGCAGCCCCATGGCATGATCCATATTATCAGCATAGCCCATTGTGCCGAGCGTCACCACTGGACATTTGAATTTATGCGCAAACATCAGAAAACTTTCATGAAAGAACTGCTCCAAAACGACAAGATCGAATGTGATATGCTCGCTAGCGATCAATGCCTTAACCTTTGGTTGGTCGAGCGCGTGTTCGGAGGTTAATAAGCCGACGTGCCAATACAATTTTAAATTTTCAAACTCACTTGAGTATTGCATTTTAAAAACATCTGCTCTAGGATCTGGGAAATAGAAAGAATTATTGAACGATATGCACTGCGTTAAATAAGTATAACACCGGGAGTTATTGACAATTTGTTAATTTTTTATTTAATTTTAATACTTTTTCTGTTAAAGTTATAGTTAATTCTCCTATAAGTAGCATTTAATGCCAAGTTTCGAACTTTGCTCAAATTTAAGAAAAAAAAGATCATTCAAATTTAAAAATTTTTTTTCAAAATTTTTAGAAAAATTTTGTGTACACAATTTTATAGCCCTTTGAATTTTGTGCGAGTTTCAAGTGGCTCAAGAATCGCTCTAATTGCATTTTCTCTGAATGAAGCTCGAACATTTTTTTGTATATGGAAGAAAACACCCAACACCCTAAAATTGTTTATTAAAAAGTGTGACTTAATTTTTTTTTTTTACATTTCGCAAAAAGTTTGAAATTATAATTTTTATGTTTTTTTGTTTGAAAAATCAACTATTTATATTTTCATAAAAAAATTATTCGAATTTTGATTTTTTTTTAATTTTGCGAAATGTTTGAAATTTGCATTTGTATGACTTTTGTAGGAGAATTGACTACATTTTCGTAAAAAAATTAATCAAATGTTGACCTTTTTTAATTTTGCAAAAAATTCGAAATTTTGCCTTGCATGTTTTGTTAAGAGAATCAACTATATTTCCATTAAAAAATAATTTTGTTCAGCTCTTTTTTTTAATTTTGTAAAAAGTTTGAAATTTGGACTTATATTTTTCTCAACTATATTTCCATAAAAAAAATGTTCTAATGCTAATTTTTTTTCAATTTTCATAAAAAAATTATTCAAGTCTCGATTTTTTTTAATTTTGTAAAAAGTTTGAAATTTGGACTTATATTTTTCTCAACTATATTTCCATAAAAAAAAATGTTCTAATGCTGATTTTTTTTTTAATTTTCATAAAAAATTTATTCAAGTCTCGATTTTTTTAATTTTGTAAAAAGTTTGAAATTTGGACTTATATTTTTCTCAACTATATTTCCATAAAAAAAAATGTTCTAATGCTGATTTTTTTTTTAATTTTCATAAAAAAATTATTCAAATATTGATTTTTTTTTAATTTTGTAAAAAGTTTGAAATTTGGATCTATATGTTTTCTTGACAGAATCAACTATATTTTCATAAAAAAATTATTCAAATTAAATGAGAGGCAAACAAGTTGGCAGTAAGTCCCTGGGCTATACTTATTTTATGCAGTTTATATCAAGTGGCGTAAGTGCATAAAAAAGGTGGCACAACATTAATCATCCTTTCGGAAAATTTATAATTTCTGCAAATGGCGTCGTACGCCAATCATATTTGACACTTGTAAAATAAACCGCTGCAGAATACAAACATGAGTATTTTTTTTTAATAAAAAAATATTCCAATAACTTTTTTTTAATCAAAAAACATTTCAATAATTTTTTTAATAAAAAAATATTTCAATAATTTTTTTTAATAAACAAATATTTCAATAATTTTACTTTTAATAAAAACATATTTTAAAAATTTTACGCCACCTTGTACATTAGTGCATGAACTATGAATCTCCCATCTACTTACAATAATGCGTTAAATTGAATGGCTCAATAATAATCTGCGTTAAGTTTGAATGCTGCTGTTTGACTGGGTGATTGGTCAGTGCGGTAACCTGGTGCCCACGACGCAGTAATTCTTGCATAAAGTGCTCCATCCACATCCAATGACTTGGCGCTGGGAAGGGGCACATGAACAAGATGTTGGAAGACACGCATGCGGATGGCAGAGAAAGTAACGAGTGGAGAAGCAGCAGTAACGCGTAGAGTTGCATCTGAAAGAGATAAACCAATTTTCAAAATAATTTTCAAAAAAAAAGATTACAAAATAAAAACTAGTATTTAAGGAGCCTATTTTTATCAATCAAAATGTTCGGCCACCGATAGTCTGAAGTGGCTACTTAAAAATATAAACATCAGTGCGCCTCCTTTTTTCATATTTATTTTTAGTTGAAAAGTAGGACAAATTTCAGCTGATTACGCGCCTAAAGGTCTAAAAGTGACGGTTCAATGGACTCACGCACTTGAAACGCGCCTAGAAGTGTTAGTGAAATACAATTTTTTGATAATTACGCACTTGTACATGTGTGTATGTGTGTATGTGTATTTGACTATAGGCATAAAATGCCAATATTGCGTGTGGCTGTTGAACTTGTTAGATTGGATGTCGAGCGCTTATCTCTAAATATTTTTTCTTAGGAGAATTACTGTGGACTAAAAAAGAAGGCGTTTTTTAATAGCAATAATTATTTTTCTTTATTTGAGATAAAGCTGATTCTCAATTTGTGCTCAAATGTCGCTCTCCACTTGATAAATTTAAGATATTATTTCATAACTTTTTGATATCAAACACTACTCATAAATTTATATCAGCGGTATTCACATAGGCCTCATCGGTTTATTACTTGTTACCCGGCAATTTTATTTATAAATATTTAATTTTTTTCAAGAAACTATGTTGCTACTTATCTATAAAGTAACAAATTATCAGGGTGTGAAACCTGCCGATTTTCATGACAATGGCTTTACTACAACCAGTTGCTAGTTGTTCACTGAAATTTTAAATCTTAGGGCGACAAAAGGAATTTTATTATTAAGGCTACTGTGCACTGCGACCTAACGAGATCCATTGTGCAAAGCCTGCTGAGATACCCTATATACGACGGCGGGTCAATAAGTCCGTGACTTTTTGTATTCCTGACCTCTTTACTGAAAAAGAAATACTGCTCCTGTCAACAGGCATCTGTCAGTTGACTCCTGTCAAAATTTGAACGTGCTGCGTCAGTTAGTTTGTGTTTTACAGCTACCTTTATCAGACTATTTAAATTTTTTGTACATTCTGGGGTTTATTATTCCATAACTTATATGAATGCACGGCAATACCACCAAGATGAGAAAGTCATTTTCTGCTTAGTACAGAATATTCACAAAGAGATGTCTTCTGAATTTTCAGTGTCCACAGAATCGGCAGACGATGGTCTCAGAGAGACCGATTTTGTTTAAGTGAAATCTCACGCTACTGTGGTCTGTAAAGTAACCAGTTAAAAGTCTTCAGTTTACTCTGCTGTAAGTTGTTTATGACAAATTCCTCTAAACGGCGTTAGGAATTGTTTCGGTTGTCGCTGACTGATGAAGTTTCACCAGTGTTTAATGAATTTCTTCTTTTCCACCTTCTGAGTAATGCATCAAAACGCCCTTTTGGAAGTCCACAGAAAGCTCCAACACCAATTTGTGGCATGTTTAGTCCTATTTTTTAGCTAGATCATAAGTCATTTCATTTCCCTCATGTCCAGGGACTCCACTTAATACTACTGAGTTGAAGTTCCTCTACATATTAATATGGTTGACAGGCAGTCATGTACCATTTTTCAGGTGATTGTAGTTCATAGAAGGACTCGCTTGACTATGTGACAGCATATAAATGTGGATTAGTCTCATTTTTCTGTGGAGATATTCCCTCACACATATCTCATTGACATGTAAGGAAGAAGAAAGGTAGAGACCCACTGGAATCAGATTTTTGGATATTTGGCTCATTGATTCCCGCCCCTGAGTCACCATCTTCTAATTTTGACCCATCAGTAAGCCATATCTGGGAGCCAGGTTTGAAGGTCAAATTTATTTGATTATTTCTCATAGCCGTACATTCATTAACAAGAACTTGAAATTGCATAAAGATAATGAATTTGGGGGTTTGACACACTAGGCCTGCTATAGGCTCATTGTGATACCACCGGGCTGTCCCCTCCTCACTCTACATTGTCTTCATTGAACTAACCTGTGGCTTTGATATATCTAACAAGACTTGTTATTTTATATTGGCTACTGCCAATGTTATTCAGGAGCTTTTCTAAAATATGGAACCTTCATCACAGGTATGTACTGTGTATAATTCTGTCTGAAACGTCGATACATCTTCTACAATGTCTTCGAGTTCATACTGGCATTCTAAAGCTTTCAGGGCCGATAGATTTCTGAGTATATGTTTATATCTCTTGTTGTGAGGACACTTCTATTTAGGCTAGCAGGTCTTCTTTGATAGCCATAGTTCAGCTGAAATACGCTGCAGTGATCCGTTAATCGGCAATGAAATGTAGGGCATGTCATTCCTTCGAATGAAGGCCTCCGACCTACTTGATCATTTAGCTTGGACTTCAGTGTATATGACTGATTCAGCATTTATTGTCTATTACTCTGTCACCGATCTTCTCTGTTTCGAAGTTGTAATAGGCATGTTTAAAGCACTCACCGAGTTACAGAAGTATGTCTTTGATGTAGGAACGGGTATTCGCCTAGTATTACTTGCGTACCTCTTCTGTTAGTGGCTAATTGGAGATTCTCTTAAACCAAGTGCAGATTTCGCTGCCAGCTATTTGCCGTAGGCCTCAATCGGTAATAGGTGCAGCATGGCATTCATCGCTGTGCTTGAATATCTCCACTGTTTGGATCGGAGATGACTTTTAAACTTAAATCGCTCGAACGATCTTCTTTTTCAATTGTAATGGGAAGCGGTGATATGCATAAGAACACACCAAATGCGCCAATTGGTCATGTTTTCATTGCTTCTGTTATACTGACTCAGGCGAGTCGGTACAGGTTGTTGAGTTCATTTACCGCCTTTCGTTGCTTAACTTTAGGCCACCAGGCTAGGGAAGCGTAAGTAGTTATGGGTTTAGCAACTGTAGTGAGTGTCCAGTAAATCATTCTGGAGCTCAGTCCCCATGTTTTTCTAACAAGCCTTGTGCAGGTGAAGAATACTCTTGTGGCTTTTGCAGTAACTTTCTCAAGATGAGAGTTCAAAGTGGCCGTTTTATCAAAATTGATGCCAAGATAAATCACTTCTATGGGGTGTTGAAGAGTTGAGAGGTCATTCGAGAGAAGGGGTTAGGGGCAGTCAGAATTAAAAAAAAAATTGGATTTTTTTGTTTTGCATTTTCTTAAAGTACAATATCTTAAAAATATTGTGTGAAAATATGTGAATTGAATCCGACAAATCCTTTTCGAGTTATTCAACAATTAACAAAAGGTGATTGGGCGCTCCGGAGCATTCGAGAACAAGTAGCTGGATGCTGCCCAGGAATAGATGACACAGTATAAGTCACTAAATAATTCGTATACTATAGCTCTACATAAATCGATAGCAAAACTTTAAATGCGTTTTTCTCAAAACTATGTTTTTTGAATTGGTGATCACTGTAACTTTCTTTCGCTTGGTAAATTTCAATAAAATTGAAACTGCTTTTGAGAAACATAAAAAACTCGCGCCTGATCGAAGGATTTTTTTTTTTAATTTCAATTTTTTTAAACAAATTGATTGAAATATATCCTGAGGCCGCCATATTCCTAATTTTGAAAAAAAAAAGCTTCGGTCAGGCATAAGATTTTCTATTAATAAAACTAATTTCTCTTGTCCGATTGATTTTAGATGAATCTCTAGGACTTGTGATGATCACCGCAAGGGGCTTCTGGAGAAACGGGTTCCACACAAACAGCGAAACTTTTACAAATATTAACTTTTTTTTGGAAATTTTGCTAAAGTCAAGTCGAAAAATGATGTATTAATGCTATGTTTTTATTTTTGTAAAATAAAGCAACTGTTTGGCAAAAAAAGATGATTGAAAATCATAATTTTTTCAGGCCTCTGACTACCTCTGACCCCTTAATTGCACTGTATCACTCCAAACTGGATTTTACCTCTTCAGACTCAAGTGATAGGCACATTTTAAACGAATAGAGTCATGGTAGTTTCGACACTTTTATCTAACCGAAGTAGTTGTTGTTATAATCCTAATTAATTATCATCAAGCATATTTGGTATTCTACCTACTCACATATGTAAATGTGTATTCCGTTTAAAAAAAGTCTTGCATATATATACATATATATATGCGAATCAATGGTCTGAAGAAGTTAAGAGTCAGATCATGTTTTCATTTTTTATTGTTTTTGTATAAAATACAATTACCTCTATTCTAACTTTACACCTAACAGAAAATGTTATGCCTGCGTTTACATTGGCAGCAATACCAGAGAATGTAATACATTTGTATAGCATACTTTCAGGCTGAGCAAAAGTTGGTAGCAAATGTACAAAATAACGAACGTAGGAATATAAATGTGATTACACATGTGTGTTTAGTGATATTATAAAAGTATTTTCTGTTAATAACTTTTGAGCGATGAAACAAAAAAACCAATTGGTCCCAATACCATCGATCGGTTCCCCTTTTCGCTGTTGTTTTTGCTAAATTTTTCCGTATGCATACCACAAAGTATGTAGATAATTACCTATGGGAGAAGTGAGAAAGTAGGAACTGTATGTGTTAACGCTAGAAGATGTCTGGCTCCCAATCAACCTGCAGTTTGAAGGTTGTTGTTGTTGTAGCAGCATAAACAATCCCCATACATACTCTGGGAATGCTGCTGAAGTGACAGTCCTTGACCGGATCCGGGTCGTTCCGGTTACGTACAAGCGACTGCCGTGGGAAGGTCAAAATTTTCGTTTGGTGCTCGCTGATTTAACTCGAGGCCCACCTGTTTAAGCCAAACCACAGGTAGCCAGATGAGCTCCTACCCACGTTGTGCAGTGATAAAATATTTCAAAGGCATGCAGTTTCTTACAATGCGAGGCGGTCGGACGCGACCGGAAACGATGCTGATTGCATGGACTGCTGCTGGGCAAGCATTATAAATATTTAGAGGGACTTTTCCAACTCTCAACTGCTTTCCTGTTGTCATACTGCGGACGCCTAAAAGATGAGTGTTTCATTTAGGGTTTTTGCTTGTTTAATTCGGAAAAATCCAATATTTGAATGAGTTGTTGAAGAGCTTCTACTATCACATATAAGTTCTTATCTTTCCGTTAAGGACCCGACTAGAATTACAGGGAGGCATGGCGAAGACTCAGTTAGGCCCGAATTAGGCAGGCCTTACTGAGGCACGCCTCACTATTACCTTACCAGGGCCACGTTAGGCAAGGCAAAGATTAGCATGCCAGAACAATGCCAAATTTGGTTGTGGTCACGAAAATCTGTGGCAGTGTCTCACTTAAGTTCGGTTTTTCGAACCTGCGCCTAATGAGGCAGATGTGTGGCGATACCTTTCGGGACTTGGGCCTAGTTTGGCTGCCTTATGAGGCACAAATCTGGAATGCGGTCTGCCTTATTTGCGCCTAATCACCGCCTTACCAAAATTTCTAGTCGGGGAGCAAAGGACCGTAAACAATTCCTTCCAAGCTGTTCTGTCGTTTGCGTGAGTTTGAAGAATTCGTTCCAACTTGGCTAGAGATTCCTCATTTCGATTTCCAGCTGTCTTCTCCTGGCATGAGTTGGTCTTCCTCTACGTCTGCTGCCTTGTGAGTTACTTGTAATGGCTCGTCTAGCGATTTCGTCAGGTGGCTTGCCTAGCTTATGGCCAATCCAATTCCACTTACGTTTTACAATTTCTGTATTGATCGGTTGCTGTTGTGTTAAGTGCCACAGTTTGACATTTGTTATTGTATTGGGCCCGAAGATTCTGATGATTTGGCTAAGGCACTTATTGACAAACAGTTGTACTTTTTGTATGTCATTTGGTGCTGCATTTCAAGTTTCGCATCTATACAAAAGTGTTGATTTTACATTCGATTCGAAGATTTTTAGTTTTGTACGGCGTGAAATGACGCGTGAGTTCCACATTGGGTCTAGAGTGCCGAAGGCTTTTGCTAGCTTTTGCAAGCCGATTAACGACATTTGCCGAGGAGCCGCCATATTTGCCAAAACTAACAAAAACGGCTAACGATTTCTAGTGAATGATGGAAGATGAAAAAGTGCTCGTTACATTCGGTATTAACTCGGAGAGCTTTAGTTTTGTCAACGTTTGTCCGCAGTCCTACTTTCATTGCAAAATTAACCACCAATTCGAGCTTCCCTTTCATGTCTGCCGCGTCGCTGTTTGAAAGGCAAATTTCATCAGCGTAGTCTAAATCTTCGAGTCTTTCAGTTAGGCCTCATGGCCTTAGTTGCCCTAAACAACACGGTATGGAAAAGTAATAGTTATAAAATGCAGACTTGTCTTAGTAGTGAATAACTCCTAGATGAACAATTGTCAAGTAGACAGATGTACAATTTTGCCCGATAGAATTATCGTTAAAATTATTGAAATTTATTATGAAAATAGACGGTCTTTAAGAGCAGCATCTAAATGGGTCATGAACCTGAGTGTGTCCCACAGTGGACAACCGTTTAAACCTAAGAGCAGCATTAAGCGAAATTTTTAATTTTTTGTACAGAAATAAATGAATCGACAATTCAAAGAGTGGTGAAGCAATGTCAAGAAACTGGTTCTGTTGAAGATAGAAAAATGATTGGCAGACTAAAAACTGGACGTTCTGTTGAAAATATTGCTACTGTAGCACTCAATTCAAGCATGAATATTTGGTATAAAAGATTTCATATCATCGCGGGAGTTTCATTTGAATTCCATCCACAAAGATTCGTCGGATTACCATCAAACCAAATCTTACTGCTCTGTTTAAGCTTAACGAGATGGAGCTGTGAAATAAAGGGGCTGACATTGTTGAAAAGGAAGTACGTATGCGCCTAAAGTCAACGACCGCCAGATTTTTAAGCGTAATGCCTTCTCTTTCTCCCGCTTCTTTAAATAAATCAGTTACTGTGAGCGTCAAAATAAAGTGTACAGCCTACATCAGTAGCATTTTAGCGATGTTATACGGTAAAAACTACCGTTATATTTGCTTATTTACTTCCTTTTTCGATGCATTGAAACTTTATTCATATTGCATTTTAATTGGTTGCGATCGGTACAGTGAAAAGTTTTTGTCTAGAGTAAATTAAATTCTATTAATTTTTTTTAATAATGGGTAAACAAACTTCGATTGATGTTAGAGGACTGGGGTTAAAGCTTCGCAATGAAGATAAAACCTTTCGTGAAATTGGCTCTATTGTCAACAGAAGCCATAATACTGTGAAAAAAATAGTTGACAAATACAAAAAGTTCGGCAAAGTAGAAAATCGCCCAGGTGCAGGCCGTCCAAAAATTTTAAATGAGACTGAAGTAAGGTCTATAGTGCGTGATGTGAAGAAAAATCCCTTTAAAAGTGCGGTCAAAATATCACAAAAAGTTTCAGATACTAGCGTAAGTGCCATTACAATACGTTGCGCGTGGCACGCAAATGGGTTACATGGTCATCTCCCACGAAAAAAGCCGCTAATATCGACAGTTAATCAAAAACAACGTCTTGATTATGCAAAAAAATACGAAAATCGGGATGTTTCTTTCTGGAATAATGTCCTGTTTAGCGATGAAAGTAAGTTCGAGGCACGAGTATTTGGGCAGAAAGAACCGGTTAAAGTCTGGAGAACCAAAAATAAAGAGTATGCCGGCCAAAATTTGATAACCACAGTTAAGCCCGGAGGGGGTTCGGTGATGGTGTGGGGATGTATGGCGGCAAGCGGAGTTGGCAATTTGGTTTTTATTGAAAGTACCATGAACAGAACAGATTATCTGAATATTTTACTAACCAGTGTGCAGAAATTAGACTTGCAGGGATCTTGGAACTTTCAACAAGATAATGACCCCAAGTACACAGCAAAAATAGTAAAGAAATGGCTGCTTTATCGTACTCCTAAGACATTGGATCATCCTCCACAGTCACCGGACTTAAACCCTATTGAACATTTGTGGGAGAATTTAAACCACGAAATCCGGAAAAGGACAATCACCAATATGGATATATAAAGGAAGAGAAGGATAAAATTTCATCTGACGTGCCAAAAAAACTAGTTGAGTCGATGCCCCGAAGACTGTCTTCCGTTATCAAAGCAAAAGGGAAATCAACAAAATACTAAATCGGTATCATTTTTGTAAAATATATCTCTGTACACTTTATTTTGACGCGTAAAATATGCACTAAATCTTGTTTTTGTCTTGCAACTTTTGTTGTTGTAATTTAGTTTTTTGTTGTTTTCTAGTAATTAAATAGTAGAGAATCAAAATAAAATCTATATTATAACAAAATGCTTTGTACACTTTATTTTGACGCTCACAGTAGCTGTAGGTTTTGTTCGCATTAAATCGAGTCGTTTTTTTGTAAGGGTAATTAAAAAGTAAGCTCTTTGCTAATACATCATGTTTTTGTTTCGTTTGAAGCCATTTTTATAATAAAAATAAATAAACTCGAAAATCCTACTACTTGATAATCATGAATGAATCATTCAGTTATTCATGCATCAACTCTTTGGCGGATTTCACCTATAGACGTTCTCATGGTGGGCAATCGATATATTTTTTCACATACAATTGTTAAGGGCCATATTTCAAATAAAAAAAAAAATGAAACTTCAAAAAAATCTAAATTTTTACTTTTCTTATTTTAAACAACATCTATGCGCGTCTTTTGAAAGACCTTTTATAATAAAGAAAATACCAGAATCAGTGCTTTATATTGGGATCTAGGCTATAAAAATTCTGTAATGCAGATTCAATATGGCGACATAACTTGAAGAAATCGATTTATTCAATCTTCTCGCAAAGAAAAACCTATAACTTCTTACATACATACACATATGTTCGCTACCCTCCATTTGAAATACTTGTAGCTAGCCATTAAATGGGCAAAATCAGTCAAATACATAAACCAATTAAAGATCTCACCCAGAAGCTCAGGTAACACTCCCCCCATCCTCAATTTCGCCACTCTCCCTCAGCTAAACACCAACAAAACTAAGCCACAATTAAAGAAGAAATTTTAAATAGTTCAATAAAAGTTGATATGAGTAATTCTAAAACGTGCACAGGGAATATTTATGTTCCGCCTTTCCATATGCTTTCTAAATTGCGAAATGATAAGCGGCGGACTAATTAGTAGTAATTTTTTGCTCACCCGATTCAATTTTTTCTTATCAGCATTTCCGCTTAGAGTGGGCCATCTTTAATCAATGAAGCTGTATTAAATACCGATTTGTCGCCTGCTTGACCTCTAACAATAAAGTGCATTAGTAATGGCCAACCAAATGGACAGTTCAATAGAGCACAAAAACCAAAAATTGCGGGTTGTCGTAATTTCTATTCCGCTGTTGCTGAGCAGTGATTGGGAATAGAATTGCTAGCCAATAAAATATTTAATACTTTAAGTGGTAATTGGCGACTACCTAAATTCGTGTTAGTATGACGTAGATTAGATTTTTGTTGGTATGACATAGAATAGAGCTAGTTCCAAATGGTCAATTGAGGCAAAAGATTTCAAAGAGTATTTTCGTAATTCAAGTTTTTTTCTCTCAATCGAAATTGACAATTTTTGCTCCGTTGTTATCCGAAATTAGTAATATTCTGCAGCAAAGGTTGGCAGTTGAGGCTTCGTAGAGCATCGACGTTAAATTGAAATTTCCGTTTCTTTACATTGAACACAGATAGGGAACGAACTATAGGGTGGGCCACGTAAAATTTGCTTTTTGAATCGGCTATAAAAAAAAAATAATCAATATTTTTTCAAACTTTTTTTTATTTTGAAGATTGAACATTGTCATTTATGAATGAAAAATAATATCGCTCAAATGACTGCCACGACTGGCTTTACAGTAGGCCATTCGATCAACCAAATTTTTAAGCACATTTTCGATTGTTTGGGCCAATTTCATGAATGGCAACTTCGATTTCGTGTTTTAAAGCATCAATCGTCTCTGGATAGTTCGCATAGCATTTGTCCTTAACGGCTCCCCACAAAAAATAATCCAACGGCCTTAAATTACAGCCCCAAGGCGGCCAATTGATATCGGAATTTCGGCTGATTATTCGGTTTTCAAAAACGATACCCAAATGTTTTAGTGTATCTTTGGCAGTGTGACAAGTTGCACCGTCGAAATGTCGTCCATGTCATTCTCCTCAATTTTTGAAAACAACTCGTTGAGCATGTCACGGTAACGCTCGCCATTTACTGTAACCGCGGCTCCTCGCTCATTTTCGAAAAAAATTGCCCGATGATGCCGCCAGACCAAAAACCGCACCAAACAGTGACTCTTTGTGGATGCATTTGCTTCTCTACAGTAACGTGTGGATTTTCTGAGCCCCAAATCCGACAATTTTGCTTATTGACGTAGCCACCGATGTGAAAATCAGAAAAGAAGAAGAAGACTCACCACTTTGGAAATAGGTTTTCAATATTTCCCAATTTTGTTCAAGCGTATAGCGTCTCATTTCGTAAATTTCAAACCTTGAAGTAAATTATGAACACATTTGACATGTCATTTGTGTTACCATTCTCAAAAAATAGGTGGTTCAAAAAGCAAACGCTATATGGCCCACCCTGTAGGTAGGTAGGTTGGGTGGTTGTCGTAAAGACACACTTTGCGGCCTTTCGCAGGTCCATTGTGATACCACTGGAGCTTATCCTTACTCTACGTGTCCCTTTTCAAACCATCCGGTAACTTCAATAAGCAGAGCTTCGTTAGTTTTAGATGGGCTATGCCCGCTACATCGGTTAAAAATGCTGTATCAAGAGTCCGCAGCCTTCTTATAGCTAAGCTTTCACACTCACATAAAAGGTGTGTGACTGTTTCCTCTTCTTCTGTATTAAGACAGCTTCTACAAAAATCGAAGTACGGGAGTCCTAACCTTCTAGCGTGGCTGCCTATTAAGCAATAACCAATTAATACCACTATCATCTTTCTTATAGCTTCTCTGTTAAATCTTAACAAGATCTTCGAACGACCGCTGTTCCAGTTCGGTCATGTATGTCTGCTTAGTTCGCATGTTGTGAGGTTTTGCCAGCTTGTATTTACCTTTTTGATGGTTTGCCTGTCTATAAGTAATTTACACGTGGCTATAGGCATGGGTATCAGCGCCTTATCTGGTTTGAGATCGAGCGTTGTACCGGTTCGAGCAAGTTAATCCGCCTTGCAGTTTCCTGCTATATTCCTGTGGCCTGGCACCCAGATAAGGTGTCCATTGTAAGGTCAATACTAACTTATCCGCAATATACTGGTGGCCTGCAACAGAAAAGAAAAACAACAAAACTAAGCTGAAGAAGAGACAAAGAACAGCGTGATCTTAACTACAGGAGCGCTTAGCACCAGTCCTACTGAACCGCTCAATGTACTAACTCATCTGCTACCATTAGATCAGACTACATACATCAAAAACAGATCAGACTGCACAGTCCCCGATCTTAACTTTAAGAAAGACTTTGCGGAACGTTTTACACCGAGAGCCTAATGGAGCAAAGGGAAGGTGATTGGAAGATACGACATCGAAATCTATCCCGATGGTTCTAAGATGAACTGTGGTGTGGGAGCTGGCTTCCATTCGGAGCCACTCAACCCATTTCAGTCAATTCGTCTTCCTGACTATGCCAGGGTGTTCCAGGCAGAACTTTTAGCGATCAGAGAAGCATGCAAATCACTAAAGAAAGATTACTACAAGAAAGTTGCTATAAAAGCCTTAGACTCCAACTCCATTTCATCCAAACTAGTCTTACAGTGTAGAGAGGAGCTGTAATTGCTTAGTCATTGGCTTGAAATCACTCTGATAGGGCTTCCCGGTCATAGGAACATACGGGGCAATGAGATAGCGGATGAGTTAGCAAGAAAAGGTTCGACACTAGACTTAGCAGAGGCGGTGGCAGTGGCACTGAACACAATAAAAGCATCCATTGCTTCACACTATCATGCTTTAGCCAAAAGAAGATGGAAGCAACTAACTGTATGCATTACAACAAAAAACACAAGGCCGTCATACAAAATCTAAAGAGCGAACCACCTGTTAGGATGTTCTCGACCAAACATCTCACGCATCACTGCAACCCTTACAGGTCATTGGAAAGTAGGTGAGCATGCAGCCAGACTCAACCTCCCCTTCAATCTCATCTGCAGAAGCAGTCAAGCGGAAAGGGCGAAGGAAAGTCTTTTTCTAGATAGGGCACGGTTTCGCAGCAAATTAAGGAGATCTCAGACATCGAAGGATAAAGGATTTGCTGTTATACTTGGACCTCAATGGATCTGACTCGGACTCAATGGATCTGATCGGACCAAATGGATCTGACTTGGAAACAAACAAAAAAAAAGAGACATCATCACACGAGACAGCGGTAGTAAAACGGTGCTGGTCCCTAATGAGGATTATTTCTGTGGAAATATTCAACCACTTCAACAACAACTACTGCAGCTTTAGGACTCGTATTTAAAAAAAAAATATTAAAAAAATAAAAATAAAAAATAAAAAATAGAATTTAAAAAAAAACAACAATAAATAACACACAAAAAAACATTTACCATCGCTAAAGAAGTATACAATCAAGGAAGAGTGAGCTCATAATAATTCGTTATAAAAATGTAATTTTTTGATTGTAAATATAAAAGCCACTTTCCGTAGGTATTAAAAATATTTCATTCAAAAATTGTTAGGATGTCACTGAATGAAAGAAAAACAGTTAGTAGAGAATGCGAATGACACCGGAATATTTCCAACCATACTTTTTTTTCTTCCCTCACAGCATTACAACCCGGGGTGCCTCAAAACTTCATTCACAACGCCTCTCCAAAGCGGTCGATCTTGAGCTTTTGCTTCGTAATTCCGTATTCCCAAATCCTTGAGATCGTTTTCAGCTGCGTCTATCCATTTGTTCCTCGGTCTGCCTTTTGCCTTTACGAGCATTGGCTTTCCTGTCATGGCTTCCTTCACGGCACAGTCAGCAGTCCTACGGGTACCTTGACCCAGCCATCTTATGCGCTGCGCTTTAACAAAACGCACAGCTGTCTCGTTCTGAGTGATCATCGTTGAATTCTATAGGTACCATCATCCATTCCTATTGGGCCAAAAATATTTCTTAACATTTTTACTTTCATTTCATTTCCAACCATACCGGAATGCGAATTTGGATGAACGTAATTACTTATAATATATCACTCCGTATTTTGTATTTAACGAATTAAAAATAGATAACCCTTTATTAGGTATTTGACAGGAGCTCCTCATTGTGTTTGTGGAATGAGTCTTGAAGTTTTCCCACAAAAAGAGGGACCCAGATGGCTTTCTTATGAGGAGTTTTTTTACGGCAGTTTGCCCTTGCCTGCCGAGGAGCGATCATTATTGATGTTTTTGTTGTCATTTGTTGTTTCATGTCCGGAGTTTGGTACCTGAACACTACCGAATGGTAGTCACACACCAACTCATCCATTCGGCTAAGGTGGCCGCCTCATAGATGAAGAAAATAGCTTTTGAAACACTTTTAACCAGAATCAGAACTTTGCATATTTTTATATGACTTGAGAGAGGCTTTAAACTACTTTCATATTTTATTACTTCATATATTTGAGAGCATAAAGAAACACACAGATGTAGCTCCATGCATTTGTCATGTCCAAGTTGCTTATACTTAA